>JAHBCN010003001.1:120626-150685 GCA_019359885.1 Listronotus oregonensis | reverse complement strand
AAGTCTAAGGATAATTAATAGTCTGCCTGCTCAAGGTAAGGTATTAAAATTTTCCTTTCTGACTGCACAACTGACCCTCACTTATCGGCTACTCAAAGGACCTCACGGCTTAGTATGCATTTATATACTTCGCAAAGAATATAGAAGTCATTATATACACAATGCATCTACCCTGTAAATACAAAATTTCCACCTAAACCATAAGTATTTTAGTGTTTTAAAATCGGCTCTTTTTGGAAATTATAAATCTGCACTATAATATGATGATCTCTGTTTTAAAAAAATATAATCGATAATGTCATATCTACTACATAAGTCACTCCTGTATCTTTATATTTTGTCAAAACATGCGCAATTTAAAATTATTATTTATGTTCGAAATTATCAATTTGCTTTTGCTTATGCAAATAATGAATTTGTTTTATACATTATGTACACACTGTATAATTTATTGTCAACGCATATACACTTACTTAAGACGGACTTACTGCTTTTACCCACTTTTATAGACATTCTATTAAATGAGGCTTTTGATGGAAACGAATAAACTCAGTTTTGCTGTATTATGACACAACACAACAACCGGTGGTACCAGATCTTGGCTTGTTTTTAACGTCTATTGCAAACATAATCACTTAATTATAACTTTCTTGTTTCATGTTTATAAACAGCTCATCATCACGTACGAACTGGCTAAAACTAACGAAAGAAGCGCCACTATACCCAAAGTCCAAAATTTCTGTCAGTGACTCATTTTATCACTGGCCACCGAACGGATTTAGCGGCTGAATAAAAATCTAACACTGCAAATGATTTTTAAGCCTATGATATACTTTTCCGCTCAAATAACAGTGAACCGCCAAAAGTTTTATCGCCACGTTGTCATAATTCGCAAGAAAAATCACTCAGCCAGCGATCGCACTTAAAATAGCACGCCAATATGTATTAAAATCATTGTTATCGAGAAGACAATAAAAAAGTGGCAACACAATATCCCTTAGTTTACAACTTGAAGAGACTTGAAAATAAGCTTATTGTGCTGTTCGATGATTTTATTAGAATTACTTAATTGCTATACAGGGTATTTTCAAAATATTATAAATTTCAATAATTGTATCATATTATATTGTTTTGTGCCAATTTTATAATAATTTATCTTATCTGTGTATATAATTGTATATAAAGATTTAGTTGTTAAGTGCTTTTAATTCTGTAAAACTATGAATATTATGTAACCAACCTTTAACTAGTTATCCGCCTACAAAAAAAAACTCAGTTAACGTTTAAAAGAACGAATAATGGTTAAAAATGTTTAACATGGGATTCGGGACGAAATCCAGAACTAACCACTTTGATGCTGCAGAGATATGTGCAACTTTAACAAAAGTTTTTCAATGGTATTCAGAGATTTAAAAGGCAAAAATCAATATTAGTAATTATTCGGACACTGGAAAATGCGATTTTTTCGCTATTTTTTGCACACTTTTACTTTTCGATTGTTAAACATGAATCAGAAGCTGTTTTTTTGGCTGCCTCTTATAGTATTTAAAAATAATAATAATTGAATTGTTTAATTCCATTTTACGACAAATTCACGTCATTGCACGAAAACATATTTAAAAACTCATACTATGTTAATATTAAAAAAAAACACTTAAAAAGTAAGGAAAACCTTAATTTTCAATAAAAGTAGGTAAAACGTTTACGTCCGAATTCAACTCGAAATTTAAAATGTTGACCTGTTACCAGGTTGTACAGTTTTCTTTATGACATTTTATAAGGTATGCGAACCTTGTTGCCTCGACCCGCAATGTTTGATCAAAAATATTCTCAATATGGAAATCCTAAATATGGAACACAAAAGACCCGATATGGTTATTGATTCTATGTTGATGATCTCAGAGCTTTCGTGTTCCTTATATAGTGGATATTTTTGAAGAAGCAATGCGTGTGAATATCGTATTTAATATTGAAATTGCAAGATCGGTGGTGAATTGGCAAGTCGGTGTAACTTGGATTGTCTATCGTTCTGCTTTTTACATCTTTTTTAATTTATGTTAAGACTAAAATTTTATTATTTTTTTTTTTATGTAGCAAAATAAAATCAGAGAAGGTAAATTAAAGTAAAATGCATTTTTTTTTTTGGAAAACGTTGAAAAAATCGCCAAAAAAACTCAAATTTGTGTTCTATGACCTCAAAATAGGAGGTGTGCAAAATTAAGCAAAAAAATTACATTTTTCATTAATCCGAATAATACCAAAATAATATAGGCTTGTCAGTAATTTAAAGGGTTGATGAAAATGTGAGAAAATAACTTTTGCTTGTGAAAATATTTTCATGTTTTGACGAAATTTTATCATTTATTTTCTAAAATGCATGCGCCACTGGAATTGATACTCCCTGACCCCACACAACCCGGGGCACTCTAAAAGCGAGTTAGTCGCGTCATTGACAGAAATTTGGACTTGAAGTATAGTTCTGCGCGGGTTCCCTATGATTCGCGCGAAGGACACCCAGAAAATTCAACAAGTCCATAAATTATTCATAAAGGTCATGATAGCAAGATTACATTAAAAACTGAACTAATTTTAAAATTCTAAATGTGTCTTTATTTTTAGGCCAAGAAAGAGCACCCTCAGATATGATATTACAACTTTTTCAGATATCTGGCTGCACATCTTTTAAAATCCCACATGGTTCTGTTGACGGGGGTTTTCCTTCAGTCTTGTAAATTCATCCATCAATTGATAACTTTATCTTTTAGGAAAATAATCTTATTAAGTTCCCTTATTTTTGGACTTAACTATATCCTTCTCGGTAAGCTGTTCCACTTTTCTTTTTTAATAGGCACTGTCTTGCTGTAGCACTGCCTAAAAATTGAAATAAAAACATTATTATAAACAAAAAAAACACAATTATTATTATAAACAAATAAACATATAGAGGGCGTTAAATTAATAAAACTACTTAAATATGACAAATGAAAAGTATTTCTAGAGAAATATTTGAAAGTATGCAATGTACAGGGTTATTCATTTTAAAGTAAACAGGGCTTTAATTTTGAACTTTCCTGTACCTTTTTTAAAAACGAATATAGCTATTTCGTATTTTTTTTCCGTAGAATCTAACAATCTAATCAGAAAACATTTGAAACAAAAACTAAAGAGTTACAGCCAAGGAAGTTTAAAGGCATGGAAGCTCAATGCTATGGCCCATTCTATCAAAAAATGTCCAGCCCAGTATGAAATTAACTGTCAGAGTTGGCTCCTGCTGATTCTGCGCAATAACGAAATTCCACGAATTGACAATGTGTTGCTCATTTCCACACTGATATATCAGTGTGTAGTTAGGGCAACACATTATACTTTTATGAGAGCCGCCGTATTAGTTTCGATTGTTTTGCTTTGTCTGATTATATTTTGTGGTTGCAGAAGTTTTTTGATTGGTAAAAACCTTCTTATTTTAGTAATTAGTGTTTATTAAATTGTGCGACTATAATTTTGTGTTTATTTTTTAGCTTATAATATCGTAACAAAATGATCCAGAGGTTGTATGGTTTTGTCTTGGTAAACCAAGGTACATACCCGCATTTTTTACTTTAGGTTAGTATTTCTTATATTTAAATTAGGTGCTTCTTATGAGACGTAACGTTAGGTAACCAAATTAATAATAATAATATATCAATTATGAATAATAGAAAATTAAAATTTCATAGGAAATAGCAGTGAGAAAAGTAAGGCAATCTTAACAATATTTTAGATGGATTTCCACAATGTTTGTGTATTTCTGTGGATTATTAAAAAGAAATAAGGTTTACATTTAGGTACTTTATTTCATTTAATAATTTAGTACATTCTTTTAAAGGATAAAATTAATTATTAATTACTGGGCAGACCAGGCAAATTTTAATATATACAGCTCCCTCTAATTGAATAAAGAAAGTACACTCTTATGTTAAAGTTCCTTTTTGCTTTTTCTGTATTTGTTTAAAAGAAATTAGATTTTTGGTTTCTTAAACTTACATTATCAACTTTTAAGCTCGACATACTGTAGACACATAATATTTAACGGATACTGTTACAATGGATACCTAGGTAATTAAAGGTTACTAAACATTTTTAACCACTGTTATTTGTCTCATGAATGTTTGTTATTAGTGAAAAGTATATGCCTAAAATCAGTTATAAAAATTTTCACTTTTTAATGTACAACACAATCTTAGGATTAGATCAAATTTGGAGATTTGATAATGTCAACTTTATAGATAGTAACAAATAATTATGGAAGTCCGGCTCTGACCAACTATTCATTGCGCAAACTCCGCGGGGGCCAATCCTGATTCCGCCGCCCTACACGCCTGGACAATTTTGTTTCCAGTATTGCGCTTCCATACACCTTTAAACTTCCTTGGTTACAGCACGAGTGACGTATTTTTTAAATTGGAATGTTACTCCCCGTATATTTTTATATCAATACATAGAGATTTTCACGAGGAATTCCGGTGATATAGGGGTTATAGGTTTATTTCCTGCGTTTTTGCTGCAATTGTCTAAACCTGCATGATACTATATGGGATAGTTTCACCTGAAAAATCTGACTGCCACACAGGTCGCAGGTGCTTATTTGTCAAAGTCAAAAATGTTAAAAATACGTTTATTACTTTTTGGAGTAGTTTTATAATGAGGTTTTCATCAGAAGAACAGCTTCAAATTATAACTCTCATTATAAATGCGTATAAACGCCAGGGCAACACAATGGAGAGATATGTTGCTAATTTCCACCGGGAATACATCAGTAAAAACGATTTTAAAACTGAAGGTCTTATTTGAAGAAACCGGGATCGAGCTATTCTAAATTATTTTACTTTATATCCTTATGAAGTCAATTACTGACGCAGCGAAGACTGAGTTATGGCCCTGCAAGAAGAAGAGTAACCTATGACGGTTCAGAGAACACTGAAATATTTTAAGTATCTTTCATATCACGTTCTTTCAGTGCAGCATTTAATACGTAAACAAAAGAAACTTCGCTTTCAATTTATTTTCCAAATTTTAATCCATGAACAAGATAACGATCCTGCCCTGTTTCAAACGATCTTTGGACGGATGAAGCATGTTTACTACATCGGGAATATTTAAACTGACGTACACAAGCGAAATTCGGGGAAAACCCGGCCATAAATCGGAAATACCAACTATGCAATTAAGGCCTATTCTGAGTATAATTTCATTATCTAGTTACCTGGGTATAATAAACAATCACCCTTTTATTTTTTAAACTTGTCACTTGCAGAAATATTTTAGTGGAAAGCTGATGTTCGTGAGACTATTTCAGTGTGATTCAAAAGCGCCTGTGAAATTAGTAATTTATATTCAGCTTTTCGGCAGAGTGTTGGGTGAAAAATTTTGTAAAGTAACTATGGAGCTTCATTGTTGGTGGTAAGTAGAATATTAAAAATAATATTTATTTAAAATATTTCTTTACGTTTTTTATACTGGGGTTCTGAAAGTTAACAATTATTTTTTTTTAATTTCAATTTTTCACTTTTGCTAAAGTAAAATATGATTTCCCGTAATTTCCCGCATTTAAATTAGCTTTAAATTTTGTTTAATAAGTCCCATAAGATCCCATCTTAAGTTGCTGCGATAATCTCAGGATCTTGACGAGAAAATATTTTTAAAGATTTATGGTCTGGGTCCAAATTCGTATAAAATGTAGGTCCCAAACGCAACAAATAATTTTCCTACTAACTTAAAGAATAACCAATTTTATAAAATAAAACAATATTTTATAGAAAATTAAATAGAGAAATAAAAAAAATTGCCATGGGTTTAAAATTCAATATGGCGACCAATTTAAATGGCGAAATCTTTATTAAAATATATTGTTTTAATTACATTGAACTAAGAATTAAAGAAACAGTTTTAACAATCATTCATGTAGTTTCAAGTACATCGATAAATTATAATCCAAACAGCTTTTGATAATGTAGTTTTTTAGAATTAACATTCAATTCTTCAAGCTACGGTCTCAATTTTGGAAGATTGTTCTAATGTAATTTGAAGTACCATGGATTGCAAAAGTATAATCTGTACAAATATTATAAAGAGGAAAATATGATTGTTTGTTTGAATTGAATAGGCTCCGGAACTACTGGCTCAATTTAAAAATCTTTAACCATAATATATATATTTTGTAATCTTTTAATATCTCCTGATCCTTTAATCTCCAATATGAAAAATCATCTGCTAAAAAGCTTAAACAGTACCCTTCAAAAGTTTTGGCATTTTTTGATGAACCAACAGTTTCGCTGATGAAAGTGATAGTGAAGATATTGGATTGGATTTTAGTTATTAAGATAGGTTAGGCTTTATTATTATTACAAAGTTATTGTTATGAGGTCTGTATATACTTTTACATATACTTAAATATATTACTCTTTAACATGTATTTTAATTGTTTTATTTTTTACACACAAGTTAGTTATAAAATCAAATAGAACAAAAACAAACAAATCACAACTTTATTTAATTTATAATAAGCAATTTTATTAACCTCAGGTATATCAAAAGTCTTGTCATTTTGGATTTTATTTCAAAATTTTCAGTCAAAAAGCGTTTATTTCAGCGCAGATTGAAGTCGGATTGAGGCACTCAACAGTGACAAACGCAAGTCAATTTGGAAAAATGCAGGATTAACTATCTCAATCCTATAATTCTGTTAAAATGGTTTACGCTCTTCTCTCTGTTAAGTGCCTCAATCCAACTTCAATTCGAGCCGAAATAAACGCCTTTATTATGAATTTTAAACTCTTAACTGCTTAAACTAGTTAAAATAATGTCTGACACAAATAGTAAAATTTTCATAGACTTTTATTTTAAGGAAATAGGTACTTACACAGCGCCATAATGCAATAAATGAAACCCAGGAGGGGGCTTAAAAGTCGCTTTGAATGAACGTTATCTTAGTTTCGAAGATTTTCTACGATTGAAGAATGTTTGAGATTCATATCAGCACTACTAATATTTATGGCAGGTTTTTCCCCGATTTTCTGCCTGTGTGCGACGCAATACGAACAACTTAGCAAGACAAAATCCCAGGAAATTTCAAGAGATTTAATACCATGAGGCCTTCTTCATGTCTGCGTGGTGCTTAACAGAATTGTTCAGCCAATATTCCACGAGGGATCTTTAACTGGAGAGAGATATCTCAATCTTTTGAAACGATATTGGGGACATTTTAGAAGAATTTCCACTCGAAACGTATCGCGATATCTGGCAACAAGACGGAGCGCCGCCCTGTCGTTGTTCTTCAACTTGTGCTCAATCGCTATACAATCAGTGAATTGAACGTTATGGCACTATTAGGATGGCCACTTAATAGTCCAGATATTACAATTTTGACACTTTTCTAGGGGGTTACTTAAAGATCGTCGTTACCAAAATGGGAACACAAACAATGTAGAAATGAGAAAAAAATTGTAAATAAAATTAATCGTCTTAACCAAGAAAATTCAAATAATATCGGCGAGCTTAGAAAGGCTAAGGAGGAGTTATAGATCAAGTGTTTCGAAAATAACCGGTCATATAGAAACATTTAAATTATTAGTACATTATAATTTTTTATAAGTTTTCTTATTACCACCATATTTTACCTCATATTGTATTTAATTTTTTCTGTTTGTTGTAATTTTGCCGCTGTTTAGAAATAGATATATATCATATCATTTTTAGTATATAATATAATTTAAAGTAGTTCTTTTAATAAAAACCTCATTATAAAACTATTCAAAAAGTAATAAACGTATTTTAAAATTTTGAATTCTTGACAAATACATCTGTGACCTGTAAGTGAAACACAGGTTTTTTCAGGTGAAACTATCCTTATAGTATTATGCAGTTTTTAGATAATTGCACGCAGAACCGCAGGAAATAAACCCAGCAACCCATATATCACCAAATTCCTCGTGAAAATCTGTATCTATTGATCTAAAATATACGGGTATTCCATTTAAAAAAATATGTCACTCGTGCTGTAATTCTTTTGTTTTTGTTTTAAACGTTTTTCTGATTTGATTTTTAGAATTCTAATGGAAAATACACGCCATGTTTCATACTTTAAAATGAATAATCCTGTATAGATGTGTAATATAAGTTATAAGAAACTCTTTTGCTAAATATATACGTGCCTTCAAAATTGTGATTTGGACTTGAGTTTCTCTCCGAATCAAAATTATTTTCTCGAAAATTTGTTCATCATTGTCGCCTTGTGTATTTCCTTTCTAAGTTTACATGTTATCATTTATATATCATCATCAATTTCCAATATTGGCATTTTCAGGTGTGGTTTCTGTGCTTTATCTTTCTCTACCTCAAGGCCGTTTCCAGTATTTGAGCTATCTATATTGCTAGCACCCTAAAATAATTAAAAAAATAAGCGCTGATTAACCGCATTATTGATAAACCTTAATAGAGAGAGATATTAAATAAATTAGATTTTTACAGCTTGAAAACCTAGAAAAATTTAACAATAGATATATATACACATTATTTTGTTTAAACAACAAATTTACAATTTTAACAACAAATTAAAGATATATAGTTTTATTTCTTCTATTTTTTTATATATACATAATACATATTTATAATATAATTAATTATATTGGCAATTTACTATAACATAATTAATACGCTAAACTTGACAACAACTAAAAGTTAAAAATAACATATATATCTTATAATAGATTGTCAAAGTTTTTTTTTGTAAGTTTAATTTCAAATTTGCCATCCTGGTAATAATCTATTTTTATATCTTTTGTCAAAAACTCAGAAATATCGCATTTTTCGCAAAACTTCAAGAATACTTATTCACTTTTCTTAATTTTCTTTAATGCTCTATTTTTTGACTTAATTTGCTTTATTTTTCCTGCCTTGCATCCAAAGTACGCTTGATTATAAATAAGCAAATTTGTCATCATCTGGCTGCATCTTGCCTAAAATAAGGTATTCTTCGAGACTAATTACTAGTTCCTACATGATTAATCTTAGTAAGAAACGCGTTTAGCGAATGGGGTAAATTGTAATGTCAAACAAGTTAGGTATAAAATCGTCGCGAAAATGAACACAGTTACTCATCAACAATTCCGTCCGTAAAACTAAACATAACCCCACATTTTTCTGGTAAATCCTGCAAATCCCAAAAAAATAAACAATTCGAGCGATACTCCAAGATGAAGATGTCAAAACAACGGCGATGTCACCATTACTATACCGGGTGGTGCGTCGCCGAACGAAACATTGGAATCCCATGTAAAGTTTAAGGGGTTAATTATTATTCTGTACATTTTACGAAAAAATGTAAGACAACTTTGGAAGAGACCTGACAAACCTCGTGCAAAGTTTCAAAATTTTAAAGCCAATCTTGAATTATTCAATTAAATGTATATCCAACAAAATTACCAAATTTTCGTTCAGGTAAAACCCAAGTAAAACCAAAGAGACATGACCCTTTCACACCCTCACGTCTTGACCTTTCTATCCCCTTTTCGATTGATGTCATAACATAACCCCTTTGTTTATCACCGTTGTTTATGTTTATGTCATGACAACACAAATGACTTTTATTTGTATGAAGACTAAGCAATGATGATCATCAAGAAGGGCTTTTTGGCTCAAAAAGTGGCTCCAGAATCAGAATAGCATTTAATAAAGAGGCGCTGGTGTAGCGGTGAGTATTGTATGATGAACCAATGATTTTGACTCAATATATAAAGTGAAGTTTAAACATGGTTATCTGGAAACACCAAAGCTTATCCTATTTCAATTGGCAATTTGGGGGCCTTCTATTATAACACAGAGATGATGCTCCTTATCTCTTAGTCTCCATGTTTGCTTCAAGTTCCTAAGGTACTTATTTTGCCAGCACATGGATAATAATAGATTTTCGTTTGCTATAATGTATTGGCTCAAGTTCCTACAGGAGAATATCCATATTCTGGCTCTAAGCCATAGGAACTTACCAACATTAACAAAAAATAACAAAAATTCTGCAAGCACTGAAGGTGATAAACATGGAACAAAATGAGTTAGTTCTGCTTAGTGAAAAATACAAAGCAGGTATAACCTTCGAGAATATACCTACTAGAAGCCAGCCTTGCCGCTTGGCCGTGCGAAACGACGCTGAGAAAAGGTGGAGCGAGAGAAAATAAAGTACTGGAGCCTTTTCTCTCACGTACTTTGTCTTGACAGCTAAGCGGCAAGACTGCCTCTCTAGGTAGATCCCATTGAAAAAGATTGACCCCCATCCAAAAGAAATTTGCGCTCGGCTGTGTCAACAGCGTCTGTAGGAAAAGAAGAACCAGTTTTCCCACATAATATATTTTCTAATCATCACTTTAATTAAGGCTCACATCACTCTTGAAATTTGGAATACACGCAGATAATAATATATCTAGGGGATACTAACCTATCGCTGGCCCACCTTGGAATATACGTAGATACATGATGTATCTAAGGGATACTAAACTATCGTTAGTAAAGCACTTTTACGCCCTCACCTGAATGTTGCCCTTGCACAGCTCAGACGATAATCTTTGCGGCGCAAAAGTGTTATTTTACGCCCTTGGTACAAAAATACTATTATATGTCCTAGAACCATTAGTTTGTGGTTAGTGCCGTGGAAGAGTAGAGTATTGTGTACCAAAATGTACATCCCATTCACTTAATTTAGGCAACCGGTTAGGTTACAGAATTTTGCCTTTCAATAGGCATGATGCAATAACTCCTACAAAACACGAATAATAGAATATTATACAGTGTGTCCTAGTGTCCTATTAAAAAAGCAACTTTATACGACAATATATCTTTAAAACTGTAATCGATAAAAACAATAAGCACGCCAATGGATTTTTAGGAAAAATGTTACAAAATTTGCTTTTTACTTTTTTCTATCTTTACCAACAACCAAGATACAAAGATGTGCTAAAAACGTCAAAATTAAAAAACAGCCTGTACCTACCCCCGGGAGAACGTTAGCCCGGACCTGTTTTCACCGTTGCTGTTGTTTTGAAAATCGAAAATGTGCCATCAAATTTGCTAGGTGTTTTACAACTACAAAGAAAACCCGGGCATAATGCCGCCTTAATTGAAAAAACCAAGGCCGATTATGCGAGGAAAGGTGCGGTAGCTGAAACACTAAATTTTGAGTTTTTCCCCAAAAGGGGTTTTTGGGAAATTGGTTGGTTTTTCAAATGTAAACCATTTCGGGAGAAAAGGTTTAAAAGGGCCCCCCAAAAAACTTTGGTTTTTAAAATTTTGGCTTCCCAAAATCCAACCCAAGTTGAAAGGTTATTTTTTTAAAAGCTTGCCTTTTCTTTTGTTTAACTTGGAACTGTTTGGTAGCAAAATTTTATTTTTGGGTTTTAAATATTTTTTTTAATCAATTTTTTAAAGGGTAAAAAATTATTTACGTCTAAATTAAAACCCATAAGACGTTCTAAAAATGAAAATTGCCCATTGTTATTAAAAGTTTAGTTAATAAAATTAGAAAATTAAAGGAATTTGTTTACAACTTCTTTCAGCCGTTGGGGTTTTTTTAAATCAAGGCTGACAATGACAAACCAAAACCAAATTGGTTCGAATTGCATTGTAAATGCAGCTTAAAAGGTTTAATAATAAATCAATAAATTCGTGTTTAAAGGATATTAACCTGTCCGTCGCGTCTCTAACCTTAATAGTCTAGTCAACAAGTAAAAAAACTTGTTAATTCGGGATAAATCTACTAAAAATATGAGCGATAGGTATTTTATTGGAATCGGAATAATGCCTAGTAAAAATGTATTTTAAGGATTCTTTAGCATCCAAAACAATGCAAAACTAATAAACAATTTAAGTAAAAAAAAATGGCTTTTCTTGGCTTTGTTAATAACTCCAAAACTGTTAATAATTACGAAATTAAAAAAAAGATCCTTAAAGGGGAAGAAATTTCCAATAAAAAGTCCTAACTCTCGGAGTTCTATCCACATTATTTATAATTTTAATTGAACACTGAAAATAGGGCTCCGAGCGACCGCCCAATTTTTTCTTTTAAAAACCAAAATTTTTTTTTATTAAAAAATAAACAAAATAAAGTAGGTACTTTTTAAAAAATTTTTTAAAGTGATCCTATGAAGTTGTATATGTTTATAGGGCAACCTCAAGCCCGGCGTTCCTAGGTTTGACTTTGTCAATCCTCAGGTCTGACTTGAAGTCTTAAGTAAAGCCCAAACAAATGAAGTTTTTCGGCCCTGACTAAAGGGAATTTTCGTCAAACCTAGGATAAACTAATTTGGTCAGGCAAACGTCAAAACTCAATTTAAGGAAATCGGGGTTTTTACCAGTAAACTTCAATTAGGTATTAGAAAGTCTCAGTTTGTTAAATTAAAATGTAATAAAATATTTTTTAATTTTTAAAGTTTATTGTTGTTATATTGGGCATAGTTAAAAAAAAAATTAGTGTATATTCAGACATGGTGAGGCATTATGACATTTAGAATTGCACAATACGTCAGATCTCTACATTTACAACTAACCACAACTAACCAAAACCAATGACAACTAACCACAACTAACCGCAAGTATAAACTTATTTAAACGTGTTACAAGTACTGTCGACGTTTGACCGAGTCTGCCAGTCGCTTCTAAAATCGACTAGGCAAAGCCCAAAACAGATTATTTTATTTTCGACGTTTGACTGAAAAGCTAGGAACTTCTAGGTTTGACAAAAAATACTTTAGTCAAAGGCCGAAATTGGAATTTATTTCGGGCTTAGTCCGAAGTCTTTGGTCAAACCTAGGATAAACCAGTCATTCCGCGAAGAGACTGCATATCGACCTTTGACTATAACATATATACAATGCAATTTAGGATTTTATTTTTATTACTGGCGCGCATACGGGTAATGATCTTAATTTAAAAAAAAAAATGGTACGCCGGTGTGATGTTTCCAATTAATAATCATTTTTAAATTCCTCGTCCAAAAAAAATCTCTTTTGCTTTTTTTTTTCGTATTTAAATTTTTATTAGTGTTTTTTTTTCTGTTTTTATTTTGATCTTATGTTATTGTATAACATAGTTTTTAATGTTGTATTAAAGAAATGAAAAATGCGCATTAAGATGTTTTATTTTTTTGCGTAAAAACGGCGCTTCATGCGAAAACAAAAGCAAGAGAGTTTTCGGCGCAAATTTAACCAGGAATTTAAGAATGATATTTAATTTAAAATATCTCAGTGGCATATATTTTTTTTTTTAAATTAAGAGCATGACAATGATGAACATAAAATTTTTAATTGCATGTCAAAAAAATGTGCAATAGCTGCCTCTTAAAACCCACCAAATGTCATTTGCATATATCGACCGGTTTCAAAGTAATAAAAAAATAGTTTTTAAGAAAAACGTTAATACCCCGTATCTTGGAAAACGAGGCATTTGCGGACATACGTTTATATAGCAAACTTTCATTATTTTTTATGCAGAATTACCCGCAGCAGTTTGTCGCACTTTTTTACTAACACCCTGTATATACATACTTCATAGGATCACGTTATAAAAGCGAAAAATTTATAGAGTAAAAATTTAAACATTTTTTATTGTCTTCAATGAAGACGGAGGTTAAAAATTTTGTTTAATTAACAATAGCCCTACTTGTTGAAAAAAGAACTTTAAAACTTGTTTTTAACGGAAATTTATTCATTTAAATGTATAGAATACACCGTAATTTTTTAAATTTTTTATTTGATATTTAATAGGTACCTACTCATAAAAATATATTTTCTGTGGCGTACTCGCTATGGGGGCGGCCCACGCATGCCGTAGCAGGGCCCGCTCTAGGGGCGGACAACCCGGACACTTGTCCGGGGCGGCAAATTTAAAGAGCTGCATTTTGGCTATCAATGTGACAAAATACTGATAAGTTGCCTAAATAGTTGATTTATTTTGACGAAAATTAACTTGCAATTTATACATTTCTTACTTTACTTTTTTTTCTAAAAGCTAAAAAAATATTTGCAATCCAATATTTTAAATCTAAATAAAAAAAAACCGAGTATCACGTAATAAATAACAAAAAAAAACTATTTAGCGAAACATTAGCTAGCCTCCCCTTATGGAGTAGCAGGCAGGGCGCTGCATGAACTTGTTTAATACAGGAATAGAAGAGAATATCATGCACTTACTTGTTTATTACTTTTATTGATGATGGACTATTCCGTTACGAAATAGCATTATTCTTGACAATAAGTCGCGTCGCGTCGGTGGTAATTAAAAGTGCAAATTTATATTAGGTAGAAGCTGTTTAAGTTTATAGAGAAATATTTGGCATATTATACATAGTTCAGTGCGTGTTAATTTTTAAAGGTAAGTACATCTATAAATATAAAGGTATTTGGTTTGATAGATAAAAATGTTTAAAGTTATTATGCAATTTAGTTAATATTTAAGTAAATTATAAATTTTAAATTAAAAAATCACTATATTTTTTAGCGACATTTATGGTTTTAAGAGAAAGCAAACAAATTTGTTAATATTTCTTCAATATTTTGCGGAGCGCTCGGTACGCGAGTCAGAGTCCGAGTTGAACACCTGAGTCACCATAATATCTATGTTAAATTCTTATATAATATACATATACGATTGAAAAACCATGTCTAAAGAAGCGCTATTAAAACAGTGCAATGATTTGAAAAGTATTTTAACTGATGGTGATTCTGTTGACATAAATGGGGTAGAATTAACAGAGGAAATTTCTGCGGTATCCGCACTTTTCGGAAAAAAGAGAGCCCAACCAATGTACTAAAATTAATAACAATGTTAAATTTTGCCCCAAACCTGCTAAGTATTGCCTTAAGAATATTACTGACTATTCCAATAACTGTTATAAATGGGGAACGAAGTTTTTCTAAATTAAAATTAATAAAGAACTTTTTACATTCCACCAGCAAAAAAGATCGCCTTATTGGTTTGGCAATATAGGTGATTGAGCATGAAATTGCCAAGGAAGTTTAAAGGTGTATGGAAGCCCAATACTGTAGAACAAAATTGTCCAGGCGTGCAGGGCAGCGGGAATAGGGGGGTTGGCCCCGCGGAGTTTGCGCAATCAATAGTAGGTCAGAGCCGGACTTCCATAATTCTTTGTTACTATCTATAAAGTTGACATCATCAAATGTCAAATTCAAGCATTCACTGTTTTTTTATTTTTTGCACAAAATTGTTGGTTATTAAACGATACTACCATAGAATATTTAAAATTATTGTGTAATATTGGATTTTGTATTATCTGATATAATATGGAAAGAAGCCTTCTATTTAAGTGGTCGATATTTTTGTGAGTTTTGTATTTTTACCAAAAATCTTAGTAAATAAATAAAAACAAGATTTTTTAAAATAAATTTCAAACATTGTATGATAGTTTCATGTACTTATCACCAATTTTGTGATAAAGGAAGGGCAAGATAGTGTAAATGAGTTTAATCTAATCCTAAGATTCTGATTGTACATTAAAAAGTGAAAATTTTTATAACTGCTTTTTAGGCATATACTTTTCACTAATAACAAAGATTCATGAGACAGAATAACAGTGGTTAAAAATATTTGGTAACCTTTGGTACCTGAGTATCCATTGTAACAGTTTCCGTTAAATATTATGTGTCTACAGTATGTCGAGCTTAAAAAGTTGATAATGTAACTTTAAGAAACCAAAAATCTAATTTCTTTTTAAACAAATACAGAAAAAGCCAAAAAAGGAACTTTAGTATAAAATTGTACTTTCTTTCATTCAATTAGAGGGACCTGTATATATTAAAATTTGCCTGGTCTGCCCAGTAATTAATAACTTTGATCCTTTAAAAGAATGTACTAAATTATTAAATGAAATAAAAGTACCTAAATGTGAACTTTTTTTTTTAAGAATGCACAGAAATACACAAACATTGTGGAAATCATCTAAAAGATAGTTAAAATTGCCATACTTTTCTCACTGCTATTTTCTATAAAATTTTCATTATTTTATTATTCATAATTGATATATTATTATTTTTTCGGTTTCCTAACGTTACGTCTCATAAGAAGCACCTAATTTAAATATAAGAAATACTTACCTAGTAAAAAATGCCGGGTATGTTACCCTTGGATTTGCAAGACAAAACCATACAACCTCTAATCATTTTGTTACGATATTATTAGTAACAAACAATTAAGACAAAATTATAGTCACAATTTAATTAACACTAATCACTAAAATAAGAAGGTTTTTATCAATCCAAAAAAGTTCTGCAACCACAAAATATAGGTACTCACACAAAGCAAAACAATCAGCGCAAGGGCACAAACCACAACGAAAATGACGAATGATGAGACGACGACGGTTTGACGATACAGCGCGGATATAGATAGTTTCATACGCGCCGCGCGCGCCCTTGCACCAAAAACCTTAGACAACCTAAGACCATTACGGCTCTCATAAAAGTATAATGTGTTGCCTAACTACACACTGATATTTGCCAAACAATTTGCTGCCAATTCAACGCTTGATCCTCCTACTAATCTTCCCCTTCCAACAGTTGTCCCTGTTTCTCATAAAATGTCCGATATAATTTTTAAAGTTAAACAGATCAAGCGTATTCTTTCTTCTCTTAATACTAAAAAATCGTCTGGGCTAGATGGCATACCAGCAATCGTCTTAAAAAATGTGCTCCCGAGCTTGCACCCATCTTAACTCGCCTCTTTCGAATCTCTTACGACACGGGCATTTTCCCGGAGAGTTGGAAAGCTGCACGTGTGCAACCTGTCCCCAAAAAAGGATCCAAAAGTCTCCCTTCCAACTATAGACCTATATCTCTTCTTTCAGTTGTTTGCAAAGTAATGGAAAAATTCATTAATTCCCAAATCTTAAAGTATCTGGAAAAACATAAGATCTTACATGATACACAATATGGATTCCGACACCGTAGATCCACAGCTGATCTTTTTTCCTTTGTCTCACACAACTGGAACAAGTCTCTTGAGTTTCTTGGTGAATCCCAGATCGTTGCTCTTGACATATCCAAAGCTTTCTATCAGGTCTGGCATGATGGGCTTCTTAACAAACTTCCTTCTTACGGTCTTCCACCTAAGCTTTGCTTTTGGCTTTCCAGTTTCCTTTCTAATCGACGTATATCAGTTAGTGTAGATGGTCATTCCTCCAGCTTCTACCAAATTAATGCTGGGGTGCCCCAGGGCTCAGTGTTGGCACCCACGCTGTTTCTTCTACACATTAACGATCTTCTCTCTTCCACAATCAATCCCATTCATAGTTTTGCTGACGATAGTACCCTCCACTCTAGTATTCAATTTCTTAAGCCACCGTGTAATCCTGATTTCGAAAACAAGCGCAGGTCAATGCAGATATCTCTTTCACAAGACCTCAAACTTATCTTGGATTGGGGCGCCAAAAATCTTGTTCAGTTTAATGCCTCGAAAACACAGTCATGTTCCCTGTCGCGAAAAAGTCTGCAAATGATCATCCCTTACATATGAGCGGCCAAGTTCTGCAGAACAAAGAGTCGTTTAATCTTGTCGGCGTTACTTTTGAGAATAACCTCAACTGGCACAAACACATTTTATCCATAGCTTCGGCAGCTTCAAAAAAGATTGGATTTCTCTTCCGAGCCAGAAAATATTTCTCTTCTTCCAATCTGTACACTCTGTATGTATCCCAAATCAGACCCTCTTTAGAATATTGTTCTCATGTCTGGGGAATGGCGTCCCCTACAACACTTAGCATTCTGGACTCCATTCAAAGAAGAGCCGTTCGTCTTATTAATGATCCAACGCTCACAGAAAGGCTTCCTCTTCTTGCCCACCGTCGAGCTGTAGGGGATCTGTCGCTCTTCTATAGGTATTTTCACGGCTTCTGCTCAGAGGAGTTGGCCAGTATAATTCCTTCTCTGGCAGGTCCCAACAGAGCAACACGTAGTGCAACATTTATGCATCCTTTTACAGTTCAGTTAGAGAGGCCCCGAACTTCCCGCTTTCTTCGTTCCTTCATCCCTAGAGTGTCAAGACTATGGAACCTGCTGCCCGCAGAAGTTTTTCCTTCTCCTCCCAATCTCCAAAAATTTAAGTCCCGTGTGAACAAACTCCCTCTCACCACACTGAAGACACCCACGGTACGTTAGTACTTAGGCATCAGCCTTCGTGGACTGTCCCAAGATAAAAAAAAAGAAAATAACTACACACTGATTTATCAGTGTGTAAGTAGGGAACACATTAAATTATTTCGTGGAATTTTGATACTGCGCAGAATCGGCGGGGCCAACTCTGACAGATATTTTCATACGGGGCTGGACATTTTTTGATCGAATGGGCCATAGCATTGGGCTTCCATACACCTTTAAACTTCCTTGGAAATTGCTGATAAAATAAACTTAAAAGAGGTAATACAAAAGTTTGCGGAAATAAAAGTGAGAAAAGTTTTCTGTGAGTTTAGCGTAGTTAATGTTACTTTGCTTTAATTTTTATATAGGATGAAAGTTTTATTTACGATGTGGTTGTGATTGCAAATATATACATTAACTTTCTTGTAACACCATTAAAAATGCACCTGGTTAACAATTTGCAAATACATAGGTACGGTACTTTTAAATTTATACTGTTTGGTCCTTTAGTTGAATGTTCATTATGTAACATTATTCTTTTTAAATAAAAGTTTTATAATTTTAATATAGCAGATTTATTTATAAGGGGCGCCAATAAATTGCCTTCTTGTCCGGGGCGGCGTAAACGCTGGAGCAGACCCTGGCCGTAACGGTCGCGCGAAGCCCTATTTTCAGTCTTTAAATAAAATTATAAATAATGGAAATAAAACCCCGCGAGTTGGGAATTTTTTATTGTAAATTTCCTCCTTTTTAAGGAGCTTTTTTAAAATTTCCTAATTATTAATAGCTGTGGAGTTATTGACAAAAAATCATAATCTTTTTTTTAACCTAATTTGTTAATAACTTTTGCAATTTTTAGCGTGCTGAAAAATCCTTCAAATACATGTTTCTAGACATTATTCCGAATTCAATAAGCTCTCGCTCATATTTTTAGGATTTTTATCTCGAATTAACACATTTTTGAACTTGTTGACCAGACTATAAGTTTGTTTTCTATTCCTTCAGTTACTTATTTTCTTGGCTCTGGGCTATATTTGTTCTTTTCCCTCTTATGCAACAAATATCGTCTTTCTTACTATCATTTATTAACCAAAAAACGTCAAACCAACATAGTTATTGGCTGACCATGACCATTACTGTTGAGTTTACGGCTATTTAATATTACTAATGGATGCACGTTACATCATCCTTATTTTGAATCAAATTACAGCTTGCTAATCGCAGCCTACTGACAAATAATTAACAGAGAAATCCGATTTTATGCATTTGTTTATTTGTCGGTACATTTATACGTCGTGATACTGCGTAAAAACAATATCAGTGACGTATCCGTAATCGAAGGACCAAAAAATATTGTGATAGTGATATCTTAGGCAAATAGATTAAGGTTAGTTTCATAGACTAAGGTTAGTTGGGGTTGTTAGTTTATTTCGTTTTGTTTTTCATTGAGTACGTTTACATCAGTGGGGACGCGAAACGGTTTTATGTGTTTGAATCATGTTTCAGCTTTTAAAACTACTTATGTAAAATTATATATTTAGGTATTTACATTAAACACAATATAATATGCTATTAGACAGGGTGCCAAGAAAATACGTGCATGGAAAAATAAAAGTAAGAAATACGAGCAACTAACGTCATTTGTTTTTATAAATTCATAATTTAATACCTTTTGCGGTTTTTTTTTTGTTTTCTTAATTTTGTTCTTTGTTTAAAGTTTTAAAATAAAGGAACTCGGATGAGTGGGAGAAGAGAAAGCCTTTCTGTGAGCGTGGTATCATTAATAAGACGAACGGCTCTTCATTGAATGGAGTCTAGAATGCTAAGTGTTGTAGGGGACGCCATTCTCCAGACATGAGAACAATATTCTAAAGAAGGTCTGATTTGGGATACATATAGAGTATACAGATTGGAAGAATAGAAATACTTTCTGGCTCAAAAGGGGACTTCAAGCTTTTTTGAAGCTACCGGAGCTATGGATGTAATGTGCTTGTGCCAGTTAAGGTCATTCTCAAAAGTAACGCCGATGAGATTAAACGACTTTTAGTTCTGCAGAACTTGGCCGCTCATATGTAGCGGATGAGCATTGGCAGACTTTTTTCGCGATAGCGAACATGACTGTGTTTTCGAGGCATTAAACTAAATAAGATTTTTGGCGCCCCAATCCAAGATAAGATTAAGGTCTTGTGAAAGAGATATCTGCATTGACATGCGCTTGTTTTCCAAATCAGAATTACGTTGTGGCTTAAGGAATTAAATACAAAAGTGGAGGGTACTATCTTTAGCAAAACTATGAATGGGATTAATTGTGGAAAAGAAAAGATCGTTAATGTGTAGAAGAAACAGCGTGGGTGCCAGCTGTGAGCCCTGGGGCACCCCAGCATTCATTTGGTAGAAGCTGGAATAATGACCATCTATAGTAACTGATATACGTCGAGTAGAAAGGAAACTGGACAGCCAAGAGCAAAGGTTAGGTGGAAGACCGTAAGAAGGAAGTTTGTTAAGAAGCCCATCAGGTCAAGAGCAACGATCTGGGATTCACCAAGAAACTCAAGGGACTTGTTCCAGTTGTGTGAGACAAAGAAAAGAAGATCAGCTGTGGATCTTTTGTGACGGAATCCATACTGTCTGTCATTTAATTGTAAATATTATGATAATATTTAAAGTTTTGGGCGTTGCATTTGTGGAACTTATCATTTGTAAGGTAAGATAAATTAATTCCGCATTTTTTTACCGAATTTATTAAAAATACTCACGTTTGACGACTATATTCAGTACCTACATACCATACTTACGACAGTAAGGATATTTTCGCGACTTACCGTTTTTAACTACCGGTTAATAGCAGTTCTTTCCCCCACCATTCTAACCGTGTTTAACCCGCCTGTCCTCGCAAAAACGAAACGGTTTACGTATGTCACCTTACAGACTAATTGTTTAATACATTTTTAAGTTTAAATTTAAATGTAAGGTCTGTGGAGAGTTAAAAAATAAGTCGAAAAGATAATATATAAACTAAATTTTTCATTTAATAAGATATTAGCTGTTTTCAAGTCAACTATAACAAGTAAATTTTTCCTTTATGATTTAAATATAATTGCATTAATTCATCCATTTGGGAATTAACTAATAAACCAAAAAGTCTGCAATCCAAATAGTTGTTAAACCATAGCAAAAAAAACATTACAGAACCAAAACAATAGAAAAGCCGCGAATCCTCCATTATTTTAAATTGAAACTTGACATAACCATTATTAACGCTCCTCCTGACTAGTGGCGATAGCGGTAGATACTGGGTACAAAGTAATGACGTTGATACTGACGTCAGAACACCTTCCCCTACGTTACCGCTTCTCGCGAAAATAAACCGGTATGTTAACTGTCCTAACAATGTTCAACGCGGTATGTCGCCAAAATTTGATGAGTATGACGATTGGACACGTTTAACAGGAAAGTGTAATTTTTTCCTATACACATTTTTTAAGTGTCGACTAACGACCCTGACCTAATAGTTATATTTAGAATCATGTACTGGAATCAGTCATTTATAATCTTGTCACTTTTTTCTGTTTTTTAAAGCGGTCTAAGTTTACAATTTCTAATACAACGAAGTCTAAAAATAATATTTACATTCAAGATTTATTTCTATCAATAAAATTCGCATCGTTTTTTCGTGGATACAAGTTGTGGATGGGAGTTTCTTAGAGAATTAGGTACTTTTATCTATTTTTAGAGTATAAACTTTTATTGAGATTTTAAAATTCAGATAATGCTTAAAGAAATATGGTATCAAGTTATATAAGAGAATGGAACTTGTTTGTGTCACCACTAGGAAGAGCTGTCGGTAATTGAATTAAAATAGTTGAATAATCGTATTCAATTACTTTTCAGTAATTGGATTACTTTAATTCAATTACTGTCCGAAAAGGGTGATTGTATCTGAAATATCAGTTAATAGGATAATGTAATCGTAATTGGTAGTTGATTTTCACCAATCCCAAGTAATTCAATTACTTAGAAAGTGATTCGATTACTTATAAAGTAATTGAATTACTTATAAATGAATTCAATTACCTAATAAATAATTGAATAACTACGAAAAATTCAGTTATCTTTCTTTGTGGAAAAACTTTTTCCAGCCAGAAAGAGTATCTTGAAAGACGGCGGGCCGTTTTGAATCTGGCGAACGCCGCACACAAGCGAAATTCGGGGAAAACCCGGCCATAAATCGGAAATACCAACTTCGCAATTAAGGCCTATTCTGAGTATAATTTCATTATCTAGTTACCTGGGTATAATAAACAATCACCCTTTTATTTTTAGTCTTGTCACTTGCAGAAATATTTTAGTTGAAAGCTGATGTTCGTGGAGACTATTTCATTGTGATTCAAAAGCGCCTGTGAAAATTAGTAATTTATATTCAGTTTTTCGGCAAAGTGTGGGTGAAAATTTTGTAAAGTAACTATGGAGCCCATTGCTGGTGGTAAGTAGAATATTAAAAATAATACTTATTTAAAATATTTCTTTACGTTTTTTTATACTGGTGTTCTGAAAAGTTAACAATTAATTTTTTTTTTATTTCAATTTTTCACTTTTTGCTAAAGTAAAAGTATGATTTCCCGTAATTTCCCGCATTTAAATTAGCTTTAAATTATTGTTTAATAAGTCCTTTGTAAGATCCCATCTTAAGTTGCTGCGATAATTTGCGATCTTGACGAGAAAATATTTTTAAAGATTTATGGTCTGGGTCCAAATTCGTATAAAATGTAGGTCCCAAACGCAACAAATAATTTTCTCCTACTAACTTAAAGAATAAATCAATTTTTATAAAATAAAACATTATTTTATAGAAAATTAAATAGAGAAATAAAAAAATTGCCATATGGGTTTAAAATTCAATATGACGACCAATTTTAAATGGCGAAATCTTATTAAAATATATTGTTTTAATTACATTGAACTAAGAATTAAAGAAACAGTTTTAACAATCATTCATGTAGTTTCAAAATATAAATTATAATCCAAACAGCTATTGATAATGTAGTTTTTTAGAATTAACATTCAATTCTTCAAGCTACGGTCTCAATTTTGGAAGATTTTTCTAATGTAATTTGAAGTACCATTGATTGCAAAGTATAATCTGTACAAATATTATAAAGAGGAAAGATTTGATTGTTTGTTTGAATTGAATAGGCTCCGAAATTACTGGATCGATTTAAAAAATTCTTTTACCATTAGAGTCCTACATTATCCCCGATGAACATAGGCTATTGCTAGTAATAAAATAATTAACAAAATTACAACTTATTTTTTCAGTTTCTGCAACAAAATCTGCTTTGTTTAAAAGAAGCCAACTTGTCAATTGGTTAAGAATTTGTCAGTCCAAGGACAGCTGAAGTGCCTCTTCAAAGTTTGGTGGATCATACATCTTTAAGGTTATTTGAGTCCCTAAAAGAAGTTTTAAATTCTTTAAATCAAGAAAATTATAATAATTTACATTTAATTTGCAAATGGGGGTGTGATGGGAGTTCTGGGGTGAGTCAATACAAACAGCAGTTTGTAGAGTCCAATATTTCAGATGCTAATATCTTTTTAACATCAATGGTGCCAATCCAGCTGATTAACGGGGACCCGAAATCAAAAGATAAGTTTGTAATCTGGGAAAATCCCAGACCTTCCTCCACACGATTCTGTAGACCTCTTAGAGTCCAGTTTAGGCACGAAACAACAGAGCTATCAGTGAGATATAAGCAATATTTTGACAAACAAATTTCAGATTTGCAACCAACAAAGCTTGATATTCAAGGAAACGATGTATTTTTAAAATACATTTTATATTTTACAATGATAGATGGCAAATTGTGTAATTCTGTAACTGAAAATACTTCAACTCAGAGATGCTATTTGGGTAATCTAACATCCAAAAATTTTAACAATATCGAGAAGATTTTAAAACAGGAAATTACTGACGAATTTAGATATCAATTTGGTTTGTCATCTTTACATGCTTGAATTCGTTTTTTTTGAGTGTTTGCTGCATCTATCTTATAAGATGGAATTTAAGCAATGGCAGGCGCGAGGCCAGGAAAACAAAGAAAAACTTGCAAATGCCAAAAAACGAATCCAAGACTTATTTTTTAAAGAAATGGGACTATTGGTTGATAGACCAAAACCTGGTTTTGGCAGTACTAATGACGGCAACACTGCTCGCCGTTTTTTTGAGAATGCTGCTAAATCTTCGGAAATTACAGGCATTGATCAAGATTTGATATTTAGATTCAGAGTAATTTTATTAACAATTTCTAGTGGTTTTCATATAAAAATTGATAGTTTTAAGGACTACTGTCATGAGAAGGCCAGAAAATTTGTAGAATTGTATCCGTGGTACAATATGCCAACTTCCGTCCATAAAATCTTAATGCACAGTTCTGATATAATATCATATTTTTATGGTTCCAATTGGGAAACTTCGAGGAAGCCCAGGAATCAAGAAACAAAGATATTAAAAGATTCAGAGAACTTCATGCACGGAAGTTTTCAAGAAAACAAAACATGGAGGATATATTTTGTAATCTTTTAATATCTTCTGATCCTTTAATCTCCAATATGAAAAAATCATCTGCTAAAAAGCTTAAACAGTACCCTTCAAAAGTGTTGGCATTTTTTGATGAACCAACAGTTTCTGCTGATGAAAGTGATAGTGAAGATATTGATTGATTTTAAATATTAAGATAGGTTAGGCTTTATTATTATTACAAAGTTATTGTTAAGTGAGGTCTGTATATACTTTACATACTTAAATATATTACTCTTAACATGTATTTTAAATTGCTCTTATTTTTTCACACAAAAGTTAGTTATAAAATTAAATAGAACAAAACAAACAAATCACAACTTTATTTAATTTATAATAAGCAATTTTATTAACCTCAGGTATATCAAAAGTCTTGTCACTTTGGATTTTATTTCAAAAATTTTCAATAAAAAGCGTTTATTTCACGCAGATTGAAGTCGGATTGAGGCACTCAACAGTGACAAAGGCAAGTCAATTTGGAAAAAATGCAGGATTAACTATCTCAATCCTACAATTCTGTTAAGTGCCTCAATCCAACTTCAATTCGAGCCGAAATAAACGCTCTTATTATGAATTTTAAACTCTTAACTGCTTAAATTGTTAAAATAATAACAGTCTAATAATAATAGTAACATTTTTCATAGAGTTTTATTTTTTTAAGGAAATAGGTACTTACACAGCGCTTATGTAATGCAATAAATGAACCCAAGGGGAGGGGGGGGCTTTAAAAAATGTTTAAATGAATGTGTTATCTTAGTTTTAACATTTTCTTACGATTAAACATGTTTATGATTCATATCAGCACCACTACTATTTATGGCCGGCTTTTCCCCGATTTTCGCCTGTGTGCGCCGCCTCCTCGCCGATTAGGTATTTTCAATTGATGCTTACCCCCATTATTTTTACACTTTTTTGTGGAAGAATCTGTTGATGTTTGGGGTAGGATAAATAGAAATTATTTATTTTGGGGTCATTTAATGTTGAACTTGCCGAGAAAGCAGTTTAAATCGTGTGACGTGCGCATACGATGTATATTAGTATAAATATCTTATTTGTTTAGTGTATCTTGTTTAATATATGTGGTAATTTAAATAAAGTAATTGCTAAAATAATCAATTACTTTTAGTTTTAATCGATAATCGAATTACTTTTACCAAACAGGCTAGTAATTGGAAATATGTAGTAATTTACTACAGCTCTGCAACGAGATATAAAAATATTCAAGTGAAATGTAATAACTTATTTTCACTCACTTAAAAACATAAGGAGGAGTGCTTTGCGGCTAACGTAGTGCGTCAGCCGCATGCGGCGGTCGCGTGGAAGGAAACATACCTTAATTGAGCAAAATTTAACTCAAATAGATTGAAAAAGTAATATTTGTTTTTTTTTTAAACATTATTTAATATATTTTAACCCTATTATTTATAATTAAAAAATATATTGTTATTAAAAAAATATTGTTTACCCTAGAAAACTTAACATATTTTCACAGAGTTGTAATTAAAAAATGTGACTGTTCAAAAGTATTATTAATTTAATTTTGTAATTTTTTAATCCTCAAAAATCCAACCCTTACAATATTACAATGCAAAAAATAGTACAAAACAGCGAATTTTTTAAAAAATGCATCGAATCGCAAAAATGTTGGAATTAAGTTCGACTCACCCCTAAAGTGTGCATTTTTATTTTTTTGGGAGTGAAAACTACCCCTTATTACTAAAACCTTTAAATCTTACCTCACTTTTACATTAAAGCTTAAATCAAGTAAAACTTGGCTCAAATAATTTAAATAATAAATTTTTAATCCTTGAAATATTAGTTGAAGTATTTCAACCCTTAAAAGCAACCCCTATTATGGATTAATGAAAAAATATATATTTAATGGATAACATAGAAAAAATACTTACAATTACATTATAAAATGTATTGAAATGAAAAGATATTTACAAAAAAATGTATTTGGGCTTTAACAATGCTCCAAAATGGTTTTTTTATGCATAACTTTCTCAGTTTTTGTGATAAAAAGTTCTTTAAAAAACCATTTTGTAGGTTTTTTCAAGGGGTATAAGGTTCTTTATATTAAAACGTTTAAAACCCTTACTTTTTTAAAAGGATGAGTTTAGAGGCCTGAAACAAGGTAGTGCTCGTCTATACACCCGCGTTTTAGACGTTCATATCTTACTTAATTTCCGTTATAAAGCAAAATGTTTGTAATTCAAAAAAGAAGAAAATGTCATTTTTTATTAAAATTCTCAACTTTGATTTTCACTTTGAAGAAGATTTTTTTTTAAATTAACAATTTAAATCGGTTAAAATTTTAGAATGTATTTATAAATATATATATATATATATATATATATATATATATATATATATATATATATATATATATATATATATATATATATATATATATATATATATATATATATATATATATATATATATATAAAAAAATTAGCTACGACTTATTTTAATTGGGGTGGTAATTAGGGGGTTGTTTTCGAAGATTTTTGCACTCTAAAAATTTTGATCTAACCTTATTTTAATCAAAACTCACTCAATTTTCATGATACATACCTTTTTTTAAAGAAAGGTCTTTGCAAATGCTTTAAAAAAGTTATCATTAGTTACTCTCGAAAAATACGTAGATTTTGCATTATTTGCCTTTGAAATTTTGTGTTTGATGAATAACAGCTAACATTTAACAAACCACAACTTGGTTTGTATTGGTTCCACACCAATTAAAAATAAAAAAAAACATTTTATTCGTTTTTTTAAAGCCACAGTTTTGTTAATTATAGTTTATTTGATAAAATGAATACTTATCGTGTTATTTGCAAAAAAACCAATTAAAACCGTTGATTTTATCGACGAAAAACTCCGACTATCGATGGTAAATAACTTGAAAAGTGAATTTTACAAAAAAAATGCATGGAACATTTTTTGCTTGGAAATAATTATTTTATCGATTTCTATGGTCAAAGTCCAAAAAAAAATCCACCCCGAGATGGTTTAGCAACCACCCCCAAGATAAAGGAGCCCTTCGGCACGATATACAGGGTGTCCCAGAAATAATGGGACACAGAGGAATAGCAGATTCCCTAGGTTGAAATAATGTAAATAACGTAAACTTGCCTTATCCCAAAGTTAATAATAACTGAGATACAGAGTGTCAAACTTTTAATTTTGTTTTCGTTTTTTCGTAATAATTTCTTAACTAAATGACAGCGGTACGAAATTAATGATTTGGGGGTTTTTTGAGGCGAGAAATTCAAATTCATCTATATTTTTAATGTTGCTGGTAGAGGGCGCCAGCTACAGCCTACCCCACTTGTTTTAGATGGCATAACTTTTTTTAAGCTTCGTGTATTGACCTGTTTAATAAAAAAAGAAGTTTCTATAATTCCCGCTGCGTCAAAAATGTATACTTTATTTAAGTCTCTAGGAGCAGCTGTTTTCGAGATATATTTTTTGTTACATTTTTGTTTTCTGCATAAAATTCTAGATATTTTTTATTCAGCATATCATATCCCTATATTCATGTGTTTACGAGATATACAAATTTAGAAGGGAAAAATGCGCTCATCTTTTATTGTTGTTTTACCCCTATAAACATTGAATAATAGAAAATCAATGGCCCAATATACTTTTTCATTTAATTATTCAACTGCCCATTGACACAATATATGTTGGTGCCAACATCGGCCCTTATTGCGTTTGGCACACCGGCCCATCGACACTTATCAGTCATTTTGCCAATACTTCTACATATTGGCCCTATGATATTTTAGCAGTGGCGTAGTTGGGGCCAGGGGCGACTGCCCCCGCCCCTCTAGACCAGCGCCCCTGCGCCCAAACAAAACCTACCGTATATAAAACAGGTATTATTTACAACATACTATGCTGTGCTTTAAACATTTTTTACTTGCTGGTGTAATTTTAGAAGTCATATTTTAAAATAATAATTGTCCACCTTTTTTGTTAATAATTTTTCTGTTCCACAGTCAGCGGAGCAGTTATTCTCTTCAAAAGCACTAACACCCGAGAATAGCCAATTAAGAGAAGCGACATAAACCGTCGGCACCTTTGATCTTAAGGGTACAAAAATTCATGACCTTAAACGTGACGTATTTGACAGTTGGCCCGGGCGGTAACTGAGAAACCGTTTCGTGGCAAAATAAAGCGTCCTACATTGAAAAAAAAATCCTTAAGAAAAGTAATTTTAAAACACTAATGGAAATTTTAAAATTTGACTTATCAGAATTGACGCCGATTTTGATGATTTTTTTGCATCCGGGGTTTTTAGGGTCACTGATCATGAATCTAAAGTCAAGTTTTTTCGGCAACGTTTTGTTAGAGATATTTATCCTCAAACTGGAAAAATAACCTTCACCGATTTTAATTAATTTTTGCACCCGGGGTTTTTGGGGTTGCTGATCACGAATCTAAAGTCATTTTTTTAGCAAAGTTTTGTTATTGAGATATTCATCATTAAACTTTAAAGGTTACCTGCGCCAATTTTGTTGATTTTTTACATCCTGTGGATTTTTGGTTTGCTTAAAACGAATCTAAAGTAATTTTTGTTTCGGCGACGTTTCGCTCTCGAGATCTTTGTCATCGGAGTTAAAAATCAGAAGTTTTAAGATCTGTATTTTCCCTGCTTTTGCACATAATTACAAATTGTGTGAAGGGGAAACACAGTAAAAGTTTGATTTTCAAGGTTTTGATTGATTTTGATGATAAATATCTCAAGAACGAAATGTTGCCGCAAAGAATTGATCACAAATGTGTGATCAGCGGCGTAGAAAACTCACGGATGCAAAAAATCATTAAAATCGTCATCTCCAATGATTATATAGAATTTAAACCAATAATAATAATAATAATAATAATAATAATAATAATAATAAAGGGTGAAATAACTTTTTACTTTTATTTATTGTAAAACAAAATTCACTAATTCTACACATTTTTTTAGAAGTGTTAAGAAAATCGTTTTTTTTACCAAAAAAAAAAAAAGAAAACATGAACTAGAGAAGTGAGAAATAATAGGAATAATTAATGACACATATTAAAAAAAATATTTCTACAAATATTAGCAATATTTTACTTTTAGAGTATGTAACAAATAAAACCAAATGGTGAATGTTTAAAAATTATATTAATACAACCGTCTTCATACACATATTAACACATTTATTATTAAAAAAAAATTACTTTTAACATCAGAATAAATTTTTGATATACTCAATATCCACACTAAAGCTTTGAGCAACGGACCTATGGGTTGTTGGGTTTATCTTGTTGACTAAAAA
>JAHBCN010003001.1:100044-120609 GCA_019359885.1 Listronotus oregonensis | reverse complement strand
TTCAAAATTAATAGTCTCTTATCCCAAATTTTTTAAAAAACCGCCTATTTTTATTTATTTGTGATTAAATTTATTTTAATATCAATTTAAAACCAAATTTTTTTTCTTTAATAAGCATTTAAACTGACGATACTGTGGCTAATGAATTATAAAAAGTGTCAATAAACTTGTCACTATCAACGCCTACTAGTACAAAATTTTAAATTAGTTAATTGATAATGATATTTTAATTACAAATAAAAAAAAAAGGGGGATTAAAAATTGTAAAATTTTTACTTTTGAAAAACTTTTTTTAACTTATTTCCTATCGTTTAAATTTGCCTTTCGCCATTTTAATTTTTTTAAATTTCCCCCGCATTTAAAATTTTAAAAAATTTTACTCAAAAAAAATTTTTTAAGTAATTTTTTCAAAAAAATTAAAAAAAAAGGGTTTTTTCTTACTCCCCCTTTTCTTGGCTTTCGCCCACGGAAAGGTGTTGAATAGTAAAAACTTCTTTATTTTTTAATTTTATAAAAAAAAAACTACTCTTAAAAAAATTTGCTATTTTTTAAAGTAAGATTGGGATAAAAACATTTAACAAATTTTATACGCAGTACTAAAAAATTGAAAAAACTTTAAATGGTTCAAGAGCTAAGTGCATTTATTTGAGAAGATATGGAAATAAGTTACAAGAAAAAGTTGTGGTTAGTTGTGGTTAGTTAGTGATATTCAAATTTTTTTCAAAAAAATCCCTACTTTTATTAATTTGTGATAAAAATTATTTTAATAAATTATCTTTTTCCAAATTAACAACTCATTATTGTACTAGTAGGCGTTATAGTGACAAGCTTTATTGACACTTTGCTTTTATAATTTATTAGCCAAAACTCAGCTTACTTAACATAAAAAAATTTGATAAAATTAATATTAAAAATTTAAATTGATAAAAATAAATTTAATCACAAATAAAAAAAGTGGGCCAATTTTTTTTTAAAATTGGTAGAAACTCCCTTTTTAATTTTGAACCTTTTCCAGAAACATTTCCATATCTTCACAAATAAACATTTACTCTTGTCCTTTAAGTTTTTTAATTTTTGAAAGGTATAAAATATATCAAATTTTTATTAATCTTACCAAGAAGTTAAAATTTTTTAAAAATTTTTTGATAAAATCAAAAAAAAAGTTTTTCTCTTCAAATTTTTTCTTGGCATATTATATATATATATATATATATATATATATATATATATATATATATATATATATATATATATATATATATATATATATATATATATATATATATATATATATATATATATATATATATATATATATATATATATATATATATATTTTGAAATCAGAAAAAAAAAATCTTTCGTTGAAATATAATATACAGGGTGTTTCATTTAAAAAGTTAAAGTTGCCTATATTTTTCCATTTTTTTATTGCGACATTTTTTACTGATAATTTCAAAAGATTATTAGAAATTATGGAAAAAATCCTACAATTTTTATGTAAAACATTTTTTTCTGTCTTCAAAAATAAAGGCCTCAGAAGCCACGTAAATATAATCAAAGACCCTGTTCACAAGTGCTTACACCAATTTAATTTGTGGATTAATTTAATCCGGGTTTAACTCTAGTATCAAAATGAGAGTTCATCATATGATTCAAAACTAGCACTGTTTTATTTGTAGATATAGGTATATTGTTAAAAATGAATTAGGAAAAAAGTTGCAGAAAAATACCTCCAGAACTTAAAAAGGTAAGAACAACAAAAAACTTTGTAGGTTGCCTGAAATTCGCTGTATTTCTTGCGAAACGCGAACTGTCAAAAATCAAATCTGACACTTTGATCCACCAAAAAGCATCGACGTGTTTACACAAAAAAAACCATATTTGATCTTCCCAAGTTAAATCGGTTCAAATTTGAGTAATAAATTTTAATATCCATGTGTTTATACCAGAAAAAAGTACATGTGACGTCATTTATGGCCGGTTGCACCAACACTTTTTGCGACACTTAAGTTGTTCTTAAGCATTAACTGCCCCTTAAGTTTCAAATGTTTCCAGCTGAAATTGGTCCTTAATGGTCCCTTAACTTTAAGTGTAGGATTTTATGTACTTAAATGATCCCTTAAGTAATTTGAAGTTGGCATTTGACAAACATTTTGTTTATTGTTTATTTATTTTTTGTTTGTTTGTAGTTTCAAATAATTAATTTGATAAAAAAATTTTGTAAAAACGAAGTTTTAAACAATGGTGTTTTTGTTGTGATATAAGTGATATTATAAATGCGATGTAAATTGATTTCCAAGAAAATGTAGAAACATGATTTTTATTACTTATGGCAATTTTGAGAATTATTTACATTTTTTTATTCTTTTGGACATTGTTCTGTTATTTTTAAAAAGAACTGTTTTGACGAGATGGATAATCTTACATTTTTCAAAAGGTTCAAATTAACGAAACCAACGGTGCTCAGCTTACTTGAGCTTTAGTTTAAACATGACAAGTTTGTATTAGCTTTTAAATTTTAAGTATTTACTTGTAAATTAGAGATATTTAATTTGTTCATATACAATAGTAAAAGTTTTTTTTTAATGATGTATTTGTGTTTATATTTCATATTGACAATAATTATTCCCTTTCCATGGCCGTAAAGAAAGGCGCCCTTGATCTTTTTTTTTTCTATATTTTATTAATTTTACAACAAAAAAAACACAAACTAACTACTGATTTTGTATTATAATCTCTATAAAATAAAAAAAAAAAATTTAAAATTTTAATTATTTAAAAGATTCAAGTCGGATTACTTCTATCATTTAAATGACACACAAGCTAGAAAAGGAAAGATCTAATATCAGTTAATTCTGATTATTCGCGTTGTAAAGGCCAACAAAAAAAGAAGAACGATGCAACGTTGCCATCTTTCTAAGTAGTCTTAGTTAAGTTGCAATAAACATCTAATGGTGAAAGCGAAAGCAATTTAAGTTACCCTTAATTTTAAGAGCTCCTTAATAAAGGTCTACTTAAGATACTTTTGGTGCAACCGGCCGACCTCGAACTAAAAATTTGGTAAATCCCGTGTGAACAAGGCTAATGTGTGTAAAATAATCTTTATTATTAACAGTCCAATCGCGCCGCGAAAATTGGATCCAATTTGGGGTTCGGGACATAATGTTTTTTTCTAAAACGGTATAAGTTATCGAAAATTTTTCAAAACCATATGAAAGCCATCACTTAAATCTAGGCTTTTTTAAAATTTTTTTTAAATTTGGTTTATTTTTTTAATTTTCCCCCTTGGGAAATCCCCAAAAATTTTTATGTTTAGATACTATTTTTTTTTAACTCGACTCATATTTGAAAAATCCTTTCCGAGGCATAGATTATTTCCTTACCTCTAAAATGGTGTATAATTTATGTCATTTAAGTAAAAAATAGTTACCAAAAAGTTATCTCCTTGGGAATCGGAAACAACATCGCAGAACCTAAATAAAAAAAATATTTTTAATGCGGCTTTGAAAATTTGGTAGTGGGAGTTTGTTGTCCCCCCACCCCTCCGCCCTTTGCCCGACCCCTGGTTGCGTAAATACACTCTTAAGTGAACATAAAAAAAATTTTAGATAGTAAAAATTGGCCTGTTTTACCCTATATTATTCTCATATGCCATTATAATATGATATGTACTACGCCACAGGATCGATTATTTCACATAATTGTTAACACTATAATCACACACCATTTTTTGTTAATTTCCCCGTTTTAAATATTCGTTAACCTAATGAAAGAATTTTAACTTAATTTAAAATTAAAATAGAGACTATTTTAGCCACATTTACTATTTTTGGACAATTATATGCTAAATCTGAGTTTACCAGAATTTCCTTTGTTTTTAACCAACAAAAATGTGAAATGTCTTAATGTAAAAAATAAAATTTAGTCAGGGATTCCAAAGGATAACTTTCAAATTCATATCTTTTTTTTAAAAAAAAAAACATTTTTTTATTACCCCCAAAAGGGCAAAAAAGGTTGACTTTTGAAAGCCAACCCCTTTTTTCAAAATCTTTACGGAAAAAATCTTACTTCCGTTTATAATTCAGTTGCAGTCCATAATTTACAAAAAGGTAGCAAATGTCATGGACGTTTTAAAAAAGGAAAAAAGGGAGCTGATTGAGAGGTTAGGCATCATTTTTTTTACTATCAAAATTCTAAAATTTTTTTCTAATTGGCCTACCACATATATACAATTGTTATATTGATTAAATTGTATTTATTTAAATGATTTATGCGTGTATCACTCTTACATACTCCAAACAAACCCTTCTTCGTTCCTTTTCTCTGATATCATTAAATAATCGTTAAAAAAACCTATTTGCTAATTAAGGCACTTTTTTTTATTTTCGTATATCTTTTTTCAAAATATCTTTCTTTAGTTTTTTTTTTTTTAATTGTGTTTACAGGCCCTTTAACGTGCTTGTTTACAAAAAAATACGAAAAATGGCTGATATTGACGCATCCAAAAAAAAAAGTGATAAAAAAGGCCATTACCCGTTTTTTTTCCAATTCTGGATACCGCATCTGCTCTGTTTTGGCGCTGCTGCAGGCGGGTTTCCACTCCCCGTTCCGACACGTTTTGCCCGGAGTTTTCCCCCCAAACTTTTAGGCGAATTCTGGATCTCGGGTCTTAAAAATTCCAATTTTTCCCCAAAATTGAATTCTTAGCAAAATAAAATTATCCTGCAGGGCACAAAAATGGCGTCCGCCCAAAGGGACGTTTCCCCTATCCCTAACCGTTTTCTGTCAGTACTGCCCCCCCCTGCTAGGCGCAACCATCTTCCGCCATTGGGGAAAAACCTCATGCGTGGGGCCCTCAGAAAAAACAGGTATGGTCTTCGTTCCCCTTAGCTCCCCATGAAGGACTCCATCGTTTAGCGAGTTTTCCTTTTTTTCAGCCGCCTTCCCGTCGGGTAAACAGGAACTTGTTTCACATTCTTGAGTGTTATGTGAGTTTAACCTCCAATTCGAAATTTTGTCGAATGACAAAACTTGGCAATGATGTAAATAAGGAAACCAACCACAGGTCCAAAATAGTGGTGTATGCTGGGTGTCCGACTAAGATTTTCTGGCGTATTAAAGATATGGTTCCTTCCACGCAGCCGTCGCATGCGACCCGCCGACTCCCCAAAAGCGCTGCCGCAATCGACAAGCATGCGGCCCCTTTTGGTGGTTTCTTAAACCGCGGCTCAAACTCGCGATAGAAAATTATTAGTGAAATAATCCTTGGAAAAAATCTGATGGATGATCTACAATTTATTTATTATTTGAAGAAGAGGATGACGACATACTATTAAACCAACGAAACATAGAATACAAACATTAATAAATCACACCTGCAACAGGATAAAGTAATATTTGGGAAAAATTTTTTGTGAATAAAAATTTAATTTTTTTTTGACTAAAAAACATTTAAAAAACCGGTTATACAACAGAGTTCAATATAATTAAGGTAATTTCGGGTGTCCCAAATTCAAGTCGTTTGGTCTCGGGGAAATTGAAAGTAAAAGGGCGGTTAAAGGGGGGAAATTGCGCAATTTGATGCTGATCAAAATGCCACCAGTTTTTAAAAATTTTCGAATATTTCCAAAAACTTTTTTGGGAAAAAAACCCATTATTCGCGATTCGTTTTTTTTTTTTTGAACCCCATTTAAATTTTTTACATGTTTTTCGTAATTAGGTAACAACAATTTTCAAAATTAAAAAAAAAACCCAAAACCACAAAAAAACACAAAAAAAATATCAGACCCCCGACTGCGGCTACACTGTTCTTCAGCAGTCCAGTCTCATCAATCCCAGTCGTTGACAGTGGACGCATACAACGGCCGCTGGAAAAACCGGACATTTAAAAACATAAGTAGAAGTGCTTTGCGGCTAACGTAGTGCGTAGGGGGAAAGGGAAAAAAACCTTAATTAGAAAAATTTGACTCAAATAGTTTAAAAAAAGTAATTTTGGTTTTTTAAAACATTATTTAATATTTTTAACCCTATTATTTAAATTTAAAAAAATATATTGTTTTAAAAAAATATTTTTACCCAAAAAAATTAACTTTTTTTTCACAGATTTTAAATTTAAAAAAAAGGCCAAAAAGTATTATTAATTTAATTTTGTTTTTTTAATCCTTAAAAATCCAACCCACAATATTACAATGCAAAAAATAGTACAAACCAGCGAATTTTTTAAAAAATGCATCGAATCGAAAAAAAAGTTGGAATTAAGTTCGACTCACCCTTAAATGTGCTTTTTTTATTTTTTTGGGAGGAAAACTACCCCTTTACTAAAACCTTCAAATCTTACCTCACTTTTACATTAAAGCTTAAATCAAGTAAAACTTGGCTCAAATAGGTTGAATAATAAATTAATGTTTAATCCTTGAAATGTTAGTTGAAGTATTTCAACCCTTAAAAGCAACCCCTATTATGGATTAATGAAAAAAAAATGGATAATAGCCAAAATACGTACAATTACATTAAAAATCGTATTGAAATAAAAAGATACTTACAAAAAATGTAGGTATTTAGGCTTCAAGAATGCTCCAAAAATTGTTTTTTATGCATAACTCCTTCAGTTTTTGTGATAAAAAGTTCTTTAAAAAACCATTTTGTAGTTTTTTTCAAGAGGTTTAAGGATATTAAAATTGTTTAAAAACATTACTTTTTTAATGGGGTGAGTTTAGAGGCCTGAAACAAGGTTGTGCTCGTCAAGGGTGGTAAACTTAACAAGGAGTGCTCGATTTTTACTATTTGTCCGCAGATATAGGTTATGTTTAGAGGTCATCCGTTTGCCCATTTTGCCCAGAAGGTAGATTTATTTTATTAATTTTTGTTAAATATTCAACTTTTAAAAACTGTTTTGGATATGAACTTACTATTAGAACTGTAATGTTTAACATTTAAAAAAATAAAGACTTTATACCACTTGTAAACAAAACAAACAGGCAAACGGAATACGTCACAAATACCGAATTGACATTTAAATTGACTTATATGGGCTTAAATGGGATCGAGCACTCCTTGTTAAGTTTATTACCCTTGAGTGCTCGTCTATACTCCCTAGTAATGAGTAAAGCAAGACCAAGACCAAGACCGGGCTAGTCTTAGTCTTGGTCTTGCAAGCCAAAAGAAGGTCTTGTTCTTGGTCTTGGTCTTGCACCACCCGGTCTTGGTCTTGGTCTTGGTCTTGCTGCAAAAGTCTTGCTGGTCTTGCTTTTTTGTTAGTAATAATTTAAACCAAGCATTTTTAAATAAAAAATATTTTTTAAATACTTAAGAAGAAATAAAGATGAAGATTATATTTTTTGCTTTAAAATTTTAAAATATACCAATTTTAACCTTACCCGTACATTTGAATTATTTGATTAAAAAGCATATTTTAAATGTAGGGGTTTATTTATAGCGCTCCCTTTTTAGTTAAATTGAGACCTTTCTTTTTTACATTAAGTGGCATAAAAAACATTTTAGTAATAAGAATTATTTTAATTTTCTTTAAAGAGGCATAAAAAATTAAAGTAAATACAATACTGGGTAAGCAGAAAAAATAATAAAGACTTTAAATTTCAACCAGATGTAAAATTTCCGTAAAAATAATTCTAACATTGGTTTCTGATTTGAAAAAAAAGTTATTGAAGACATTTTAGAGTTCATATGATCTTTTTATCTTCAAATAAGTAAAACATTTGCCGTACAAAGTTTGTACAAATCCTTTATAAATATTCTGCATATACATACAAGGTGGCTCAATAGTGTCACATAGCTCAATATCTCTAAAATCGTTCCTAATAATGACAAACTGAATGTATATAAATTTTAGAAAAAAAGGGCGTAAAATGTGAAGTATTTTCTACTTCAGAATTTCGCCACCCTGTACATTATAGTGGAAATTGTTGAACTGTATATAAGAACAATGACGTAGATGTTTTTAAATATAATTTTCGGTTTTGACAAAAATGACGTTATCATTTTTCTTCTGGTTTATTTGACTTTTTTCCCTCTAAAAATCTAAACCGAAAGTGATATTTAAACACCATTTATATAAAAGTATTCCTATGGAAGACAAATACATTTTTTATTAATCCATCACATTACATTATTTTATTTTAATTAGCAATCTACGGTGCAACCTTACAGTGTGAAACAAAAGAATGTATTTCTGGATTTTGAAAATTTTTGATCCACCCTGTAAGTGGCATCACTGGATAGCTAATTTAAAAAAATAATTAGGAATATGAAAGTAATTTTCAGCTTCTATAACTTTTGTATCCCTAGTTTTTCTCTGTCGTAAACGATTTTGGAGATATCTAGACTTGTCGGACCGATCACCATCTCATTTTTTTTTGAAACATTTATTGAATTTACTCGTTATTGTTGTTAGGAACTGTATAAAAAGAACAAAGTGATCGATCTAATTATTATTTTATTAAAGAAACCTGTAACTCATTAAATAATCGCCTTTTTGGCAGTTCTCGACACATTTTTTGTCTATATGAAATACCTCTGTATATTGAATATGAACATTGAATATTATAATATAAAAAAAGTCGCCGAAATGCAAGAGTCTTGCAGGCCGGTCTTGGTCTTGCGTAGTCTTGCACTACTCGGTCTTGGTCTTGGTCTTGGTCTTGCATACCCCGGTCTTGGTCTTGGTCTTGCAAGCGAAAAGGCGGTCTCGCTCATCACTAATACTCCCTGCGTTTTAAACGTTTATATCTTACTTAATTTCCGTCATACAGTAAAATTTTTGTAATTCAAAAAGCTACATCTTGATAGTTAAGTAATGTTTACGTATCTTCCTTAGTTTTCGAGTTATTTCGAGGCAAAGGCCATTTTTCATTAATATTCTCAAATTTGATTTTTACTTGCACCGCCATTTTTTTTTCAAAATTTAGCAATTTAAATCGGTTAAAATTTTAGAATGTATTCTTGGTACTTGGATAAAAAAAATAAAAATGGGCTATGACTCATTTTAATTAGTTTGGTAATTAGGGAGATGTTTTCGAAGATTTTTGCACTCAAAAAATTTTCGTCTAACCTTATTTTAATCATAACTGACTCAATTTTTATGATACATTGCCTTTTTTAAAAGAAAGGTCTTTGCAAATGCTTCAAAAAAGTTATCATTAGTTTTTCTCGAAAAACTAATGATAACTTTAGATTTTGTGTTATTTGCCTTTGAAACTCTGCAATTTTGTGTTTGATGAATAACAGCTAACCTTTAACAAACCACAACTTGGTTTGTGTTGGTCCCACAGCAATAACAAACAAAAAACATTTTATTTGTTTTTTTTTTAAAGCTACAAATTTGTTAATTACAGTTTTTTTTTGATAAAATGCATACTTATCAAGTTATTTACAAACAACCGATAAAAAACGTTGATTTTATCGACGAAAAACTCCGACTATCGATTGTAAATCACTCGAAAAGTATGGATTTTGCAAAAGAATGCATGGAACATTTTTTGCTTAGAAATCATTTTTCTATCGCTTTCTGTGGTCAAAATACAAAAAAAATTCCACCCCCGAGATGGTTTGGCAACCACCCCCAAGGTATGGTATAGATTTTTGATCCTTGGACAATTCCATACCTACTATCAAAATTTCAAGTCATTCTATGCATTTTAAAAAAATTGCTATAGGCAAAATGGTTCGTTACCTGGACCAGGGGTCTCCAAACTACGGCCCGAGGGCCACATCCGGCCCGCGGACAGATTTTGTCCGGCCCGCGGAGAGCTAGCATACTTGAAAACTCCTTTTAGAGAACAAATAATTTTTATAGCAAATTAAATTTAGTTACTGAAGTATTCTAATTTTATGTTGAATAATTATTAATATGACATCTACATTGATATGGTCATGGGCTAACTCCGCTAACTCATAACATTCTTGTAGGCTTATTGTTATTGTTTTTGTGATAAGTTGGATAAAGAAACACAGAATTGTAATGAGTAAAGACATGTATAATATGCAGAAAATTTAACTTCAGTATATAATAACTAACAAATTATTGAAATGAATCCAACTAACATTTTATACATTTTAAATAATCACATAACTTATAACAAACATAATGACATATGAAATACTAATGAGATTTCCACTGATAATAGTTTGTAGTTGTGGAGTAATTTTACTTGTACCAATTATTAAAAGAGATTTAAGATGCTCATCAGTTAATTTCGATCTGTAAACATTTTTTGTGTACTTCATTTTGGAAAAGGGTTTTTCCCACACAAATAAGTAGTACCAAAAACAGAAAACAGACCACGAGCAAATTTATGCAAATTATCAAATTGTGTCAGTGGAAGACTCTTTATAAAAATTCCAACAAAGATGAGTTTTGATATTTGTTCTTAATTATATCACTGCATTGTAGATCAATCATTTCCATTTGAAGTTCCGGGGCTAGGGTTTCAATGTCAGTATCAAAAGGATTCTGAATAATCTTAATTTGATTCGCAATGGCATCAAAGTCCGAGAAACGAGTATCAAAATTTATCTTCAAAGCACTCAAAGTTTCGATTGCAAAATCGATAGGAAACTCAGTCTCAGTAGTGTGGCTGAATATTTCACATGTTTTAAAATGTGAAAAACATTTACTTCGTAGTTGTGATTGAAACAGTCTCAATTTCTTCCGGACTGATATTAGTGTATAAATCAGGAAGATGCTGGTTTTCTCCTTGCAATCCCAAATTCAGTTCGTTCACATGTTTTGTCAAATCAACATAGAATGCTAACTTCCACAGCCATGCGTTGTTTTGTAATTCAGTAAGAGGACGATGCTTTTCATTCAAAAAAATTTCGATCACTGCTCGAAGTTCAAAAAAGCGCTGAAGGACTTTCCCACAACTAAGCCAGCGTACGGCAGTATGATAAGGTAAGTCAGTTTCTCCAATCTCTTCAATAAATTGTCGGAATTGTCGGTGATTCAGCCCAAAAGATCTGATAAAATTAACAGTTAATATGACTGGTTTCAGAACGTCAGACATATCCAAACATTTTCCGCACAAAGACTGTTGATGAATGATACAATTTAAGACTAATGGTTTTGAACCACCGTCATTTTCTACAGCCTTTGACACAAGAGCGACCACTCCTTTATCTTTCCCACTCATGTTTTTGCCTCCATCAGTGGTAATACATTTCAAGTTTTTCCATCGAAGGTTCTTTCGAATAATGGTCATTTCAACTCCTTTAAAAATATCTGTACCAGTAGTTGTGCCATGAATACTATACATATCAAGAAGTTCTTCGTGCACTTCATAGCTTTTATCTACTCCTCGAATATAAATCAACACCTGAGCAGTATCTGACACATCCGTTGACTCATCCAAGGCCAAAGAAAACCACTCAAAATGTCCATTTTTGTCGAACAGTTGAGAGGATATATTTTCAGCCATGTTTTCTACCCTTCGAGCCACAGTGTTTGCTGACATACTGACAGTTTTTAATAAATTTACCTTTTCAGGGCACATTTCTTCGGCTACTGCAATTATACATTCTTTGATCATTTCTCCATCGGTGAATGGTTTTCCACGTTTTGCAATTTCAAGAGCCACACGAAAGCTGGCATGAGTTGCAGCCTCTTGTTCAGTTTTGAGTTTTGTAAATGAAGATTGCTGCGATTTCAATCCGCGCTGCATAGCTTCGAATTTTTCTGTCCGCAAACTTCCTGTATATTTTGAGTAATTTTAAAAATGTTTTGTTTCATAATGACGTTTAATGGTATATTCTTTGAGAACGGCTATGCTTTCATTGCAAATCAAACATAGCGCCTTGTTACTGGACTCAATTACGAAATACTGAATGTTCCACTGATCTTTGAATTTTCTGCATTCACTATCAATTTTTCGCTTCTTTTCCAAACTACTAATTCACACACAAAAGCAACAATTCAAATCAAAATACTGTTATAAAGATGTCTTAAACTTAAACACGCACAAACACGTTTTAAGGAGGTATGCATTTTATTTAACAACAGTGTCATAGGAACTGACTTGTGGTTGCGCCACTAGCCTTCTTATTTATTCCAATTACTGCCATCTAGAAGTGAGTGGAATACACCAGAACTTTCTCGAACCAACGAGATTATTCTGTACGTGCTATTAGCGCCATCTGTTAGCGATAGAAGGTACTACCTATTTCCGCTTGTGTCCACCAGATGTCGTGTCACGATACTCCTCATGGCTCGGTCTCTACTACTAAACTAGAAATTACAGATAATGACAGGAAAATTAATAATATGCAGTATTGCCGTTTTGCGGACTTTAGTCCGATTTGCAGCCTTTTTTAAACGTTGTGTACTTTTTCGGACTTTTTTTTTCATCGGTGGACTATTTCACTTCTTACCACCGGCAACAATGATAATAAGGTTTTGGCCCTCGGAACTTACTGGAGTAATCAGTATGGCCCTAAGGCTGGAAAGTTTGGACTATCTCGTTTCACCGACGATAAAAAAAAATGTTTTTTTTTCAGTTAGATACAAGACACTTTTATTAATCCTATATTTCAATTTCATTTTTTTCTTATGGAAATCCGTTTTACGATAGCTATAGAAGCGTTATGTTTTATAACTACCTGTAAACGTTTTACCAAAAATTTGACTTTCTAATTTTAAAGATTAGGTTCTTCAATATTTTATTCCTACCTGCTGACCTTCAACTAGTAAACCAGATAACAACAAAGTCTGAACTTTACAACGGTGTAAAGCTTTTAGGTGCTTAAATTACTAGCAATTCAGTAAAAGCCCGCGCATTACATAATCATTTTTCCTCATAAATCATTCCACGCTTTACTAAGGTTAACTATGGCTACAGATCATACAATTATGGCAATTATTTGCAGTAATGGAAGCGGCGGAAAAATCAGATTCCGCGCCTGAAAGGGTTTCAGTCAGTGAGGCGACGCCGAATATTGAACACGAACCGGGAAATCGCCAGGAAAAGTTCAGCGAGTGTTCGGATCGAGATCGCCGACCGAAACAATCTGGAATTCAAGCAGATGAGATTGGAGATGCTAGTAATGTGAAAATTAAAAAGGAAAACATGAAGATTAAAATTGCTGTTATGTTTTTAAAGAGGGTGAGTAGATAATTCACTGATTTAGCTTATTTGCTCTAGTTTTTTTGTTGTATTTTTAATTCAGCTTGTTTACATTACGGTTTTTTATCTGTATTAATAAAAAACAATAATTGGTTTCCCAAAACTCGGAAGTCATTACTCATTAGTATTGTTACGAAAATATATTTTTATCTATTATTTTTTAAGTATGACTGACACTTTATTATTGTGCGATTTTTTTGGCAGCGAACAATACAAAATTTATAATATTAAACATTCGATTCTGGTTTTAAATTTAATTATTTATTTTGTAAGAAAGTAAAAAACAAATATGTTTCCAAAAACCACCGATACAAAATTTTGTGATAGAGTTTTGACGTCAGAATAAGTCGATTTAGAGTCCTTTTCCTTTTAGACATACAAGAATTCTAGTGAAATTTATGGTGAAAATTATCTCCAAAATGTTGATGGGAATTTTCTTAAAATTTTTGCCAAGAGAGTACATTAATTTGTGTTACATAGTTAAAATATGTAAGATTTGTTTTAAACTATTGGATTTTTATTCTTTTTTTATCTAAAAACTGAGATATGAATATTTTGGTTAAAAAAAATATTTTGGAATTTGCAAAAAAAAAAAAATTTGGCTGCTCCCCCAGAGAAAAATCGGACTTTGAAAAGCAAACCCGCCTTGGGTTTTTTTGTGAATTTGATTAAATTTTATCGGTAAATCCCAAATTTTGCAAACGTATCTGCCTTTTTTTTAAAATTAGAGACAGTAAAATTTTTGCAAAAATAAAATGTTAAGTGAAAAATTTCAACTGGCTATGGTTTTTAGCGCTATGGGGTTTTGATCAGAAAAATAAAAAGAAAAGCAAAATAAAGTATCTTCAATTCCAACTTATTGTTTAGCTAAAGAGATTACTAATGAATTCATTATGTTTTTTATGAGAAATTATCAGTTAAGAGTCCATTCGCGCCGCGAAAATTGGATCCAATTTGGGGTTTGGGGCATAATGTTTTTCTCAAAAACAGTATAAGTTATCGATAATTTTCAAAAACTATATGAAAGCCAGCCTTTAAATCTAGGCTTTTGCTGTAATAGTTTTTTAAATTTGGATTTAGTTTTTAATATTTCCTTGAGTGAAAGTCACCCTAAAATCGGTTATGTTTAAATATTATTTTTTCTTAACTCGACTTATATTTTAAAAATCCGTTACTGCAGAGGCATAGATTATTTCCTTACCTTTAAAATGGTGTATAATTTATGTCATTTAAGTGAAAAATAATTACCGAAAAACGTTATCTCCTGTGGGCTTGCAATCGGAAACAACATCGCATCGATACACCGAATTTGAAAGAACCTAAATAAAATATAATATTTTGAATGCGGCTATCCAAAAATTGTGGTAGTGGAAGTTTGTTAGTCTCCGCCCACCGTCTACGCGTCCTTTCGCCCGACCCCTAAGGTGTAGCGTAAATGTACAGGGTGATCAGTTAAGGGGAGCGAGCGGCCATATCTCATAAGATATTGGTCGTATAGATTTGAGAAAAAAAAATCATAATAAAAGTCGCCAAGAGAAAATGCTGGAAATTATTTTCGAGTTTGTCAAACGTCCGCTAGAGGGCGTAACAACCAACACCAAGTAGAAAAATGGGATTTTTATAGAAATTTGTTTAATGAAGGTATATCGATGATATCATTTTCATATTTACTGACCATTTCCCTACATTTTTTGTTTAAAACGTTTTGTTCTATCTATCAAAATAAAGCGGTGGGGGAAGTTCAATTGTTTTTTTAAACAAACCAAGATTTCTCCCGTTTCTTTTGACTAGGGTTCATGATTTCTCGAGCTTATCAATTTCTCGGGTCTCGAGAATTCTCGAGGGTAATTTCTCGGGTCTTCTCGGGTTGTCGAGAAATTTACAAATTGCGTGTACTACACTTTGTAAACCGTCTGAACTCAGCTAGAGTCGAAACACTAATGAACGTATGTGTATTACAGTGTTGCCAACCAAGCTCGCTGAAAATCCCCAAATTTTCTGTGAAAAAATCCCTAGAATTCCCTAGATCAAAATTAAATAGAAAAATAATTTACGAAATGACTTTATTGTCAGAAAAGTTCAAAAAGTACATAAAAATAAAATCTCATGGTAACAATGGACATAGATAGCAAAATGAATTAACAAAAATAAAAGTTTCTAAACAAAAAAAAACAATTCCAAAAATCCTTAAAATCAATCTTTTTTTTATAAAGGTTTTCCTTTTTCATAAGACTTAAATGCTTTTCATTTAATGAACAATTTTGGCAGCAGTTTTCGCTTTTTGCCTCACTGGATAATTAATTTCGCTTTTTATTTTTAACGTCGGTAACGACTGAAAATACTCGCTCAGTCTCGGCATTACTGTGGGGCAACAAATACACGAACTTGACATTTCTTTTTTCCCTTAGTATTTTGTGGGCAACAACCACAAAATACGAAAGGCCAACAACATGCAGAGAGATGCTAAGTAGCAGTTGATCTGTAATTCCCCGAAACCCGATACCACGAATTAACCCGTATTAGATTAATCAGCCCAACAAGAAGCAATTTTTGAAAAGATACAATGGTCAAACCATCACCCAGGGTATAAGGATTTAATAAGTACTTGTCATTAGTAGTCCATTTAATATTAAAATTGATAAATTGACTGAAATTCTATAAATTGAACTGAAAACAATCCAAAGTTGAAAATTTCCTAGATATTAGATAAAATTCCCTTTTTCCCTATTGTAGGAAAAAATCCCTAGAACTAGGGAATAATTTCCTAGGTTGGCATTACTGGTATATTACCTACTGTATTGTATTATGTATAAAACGACGCCGCCAGAGCGCTTGCCGCGCCCGATCGGCGATATCAAAGGGTACCACTGCGCTTTGGTCCGTGCCGCCCCGCCGCCGCGCGTTTAAAACTAACGGCAAACGCAAATAGTTTTATTTTATAATTTCATAGACTGAAATATGATTTCTCGAGTTCTCGAATTTTCTCGAGCTTGATTTCCCGGGAACAAAGCCCAACGATTTCCCGGGAATTCTCGAGCCGAGAATTCCCGGGAATGAACCCTACTTTTGACCGATTTTAGCAAACTTAGGCTCATATGAAAGAGCATAATTTGCACTACAAAACGCTTCTTTGGTTTTGAATTTTTGACTTTTGCTGTCGGCGGTAGATGGCGTTAACTGAAATAGTAGCAAATTTAAAAAAAAAAACAAATGTAATGGTATATTAATTTTTATATATTTTAAAAGAGGATAAATTTCTCTTAATTTAATGAAAAAATTTATTTCACCTTTTTTGAACCGTTGATATTGACCAAAATATAATTTTATTACATTAAAAAATGGCACGCCACTGTTTTTATCAAAATAAAAATCAGTTTTGTAATCGCTTATTAGTTGTAACAAAAATAACCTTTTGTATCTTTTGTTAGACAAAGGAAGTTTTGGATTTTGAACAAAAAAAATAGTTGTGCCTAATACACACTGTTTACAATGATAATTATAAGGTAACAGTATGTAAACTTATTTTATTTTTTAATCCAAAACCTTTGTCTAACAAGAAAAAAATCAAAAGGTTCTTATTTTTTAAAAAAAACAATGGAAATTCCCCACCGCTTTATTTTGATAGATAGAACAAAACGTTTTAAAAAAAAATATGGGTGGTCAGTAAATATGAAAATGATATAATCGATATACTTTCATTAGACAAAATTCTATAAAAATCCCATTTTTCTACTTGGTGTTGGTTGTAACGCCCTCTAGCGGACGTTTGACAAACTCGAAAATAATTTCCAGGAATTTCTCTTGGCAACTTTCATTAGGATTTTTGTTTCTCAAATCTATACGACCTATATCTTATGAGATATGGCCACTCGCTACCCTTAACTGATCACTCTGTACTCTTAAGTTATGATAGAATTTCTATCCGGACATTTTTCGATCCAGATAGACCTATTAGGATTCTTATTGGAATCTAACATTTTCTATCAAGCTTTTTCCACAGTGTGGAAGCGTTGAAAAAAAAAAGTTGTCTATGTAATACTCATGCGCATAAATGATAATTTTGTAAACTACTATCAATTAAATAGCATAACTTAAGGTGGGTTCAAACAGAAATTTAATTTAATTTAGCATTTAATTTTACTTAACTTAAAACGTTAAATCAACGGTCTCATATGGAGTCGTTCATACAAATGACCGAATTTAAAATTTAATTTAAAGTTAAGCCAACTTTTATGTTTTAGAATTAAATTAAATTAAATTGAATCATCGGTAATGCGCATGCTTGAGAAATCAGCTCGCAACAAGGTTTGTTCTCACAGAAGTCAGAAACAGTCAGAAACTGTCAGGATTCGGCGCAATCAACTGTCCGCGTTCACACAAAAGTTTTTGGATTGTTTAGAAACACTTGGGTGTTGTTCTCACAGGTTTTGCTGATGGTTTTCAAACTGTCAGGAGATTTGCGGATCCATTAAAGTAAATTATCGGAAGCATGCGCAGAACTCAGTAGAAATTTTTTTTACCTTATTTTTTGTAGTAGTGCGAGTTTATTTAAAAAAAACTCTGGTAGTAGTGTTTGTTTGTGGTTCTTTGAGTTTTGTTGTTTCTATCTATATTTATTGGTATTAAAAAGACAAGACATAAAAAAATGTTTGATGATTTTTCGGATAATTCGGACTTTTTCGTTACAGAAACGGACTGGACTTGTAGAGCAAAGGATCAGGCCGAAAAATTTTTTTTTGGAATGATTGTTTCTCAATTTAACAAAAAAATAATTTATATGGTTATCCATTTCAACCAAAACAAAATTCATGAAAACGAACCTGAAGTTAACCGCTGATAGCTTTTTTTTATCAGTCAACTGTTCACACAACTGGTTTGAAACCGATCAGAAATGGACATGCGCATTCACGTCAGTTTGAAAACTGTCACAAACTTGTTATAGATTTTCTGTGAGAACAAACCTATAGACACCGAATTTTTTGATTTTTGAAGTCTTTTTAATTGACAGCACAAATTATAATCAGCTGGTTGTTTATGAGTTTTTTGCTTTTATATTTTATAAACCAAAAAAAACTTTCTCCAACGGTTTTCCGCAACAGACTAAAAAGTTAGGTTGTGAATTTTGATTGACATAAAAATAAAATGACATGTTTGTTTTGCGCAGACGCAAATAGACATATTTTATTGGTCAAATAATAATATTTTTAAGTTTCATAAATTTTTGTATGAACAAGGGTGATAAAAATAAAATTAAACCATAAATTTGGCTAAGTTAAAATTAAATTAAATTTCTGTTATGAACCCATCTTTTAACCCGAAAAGGTGGAAAATTAAATTGACAAAATATTTTTGTGTTCTTTGAATTATGTCAGGTGTACGTAGATAAAAGAAAGTTGTTACTTTTACGTGCTTTAACAGTTGGTTGATTTTGTGTTGTTCTCTGCAAGTAATTTTAGATACAACCAACTTTTCTTAACAATTTTAATGTCAAGCCTCTCTCATAAATTTTGTACACCTATTTTTTGCCCACCAGTATTTAATTGGCCCCTAAATAGCAAAAACGCACATGTATCTTTAACAAATGTTAAATAAATAGTGATTTTATCTATAATACTAGGAAAAGTCAAATTTATGATTTATTGCATTACAAATAATGTATGTAAAATTACACAGAATCTCAAAATCGTTTATGAAAAACAATTCGAGAAGTTTTTAATGTTTTGGATGTCAATTTTGTTGATTTTCTTGTCTCACACAAAAATATTTTTTTATTAGTATTTTTAAAGGTATGCAAAGTAAAAACAATAATGTTAACATTTAAGTATAAATTTAATTATAGCTATAAAACAAAAACATATTATATTGTTATTTCCTAAAATCACGTTTTACTACATTTACGTTTTTGGCATATTTTATGTATTAAAAAAAAAAATACATTTAAAATGTTGCAATGTTATCTTATTAACAATCGTTAAACGACGTAGAGGGCGATTTAAAATTTGATTTAAAAAAATCAGGGGGGTAAAGGAAAAATGTTATTACTACTTTTATTCTTCATATTATTAAAATATTCTTATTGATATATAAAATTATCATTTTAGCTTTTAAAGGCTTCATAAACTTGGCTAATAATCAAATTTAAAAGCATATGGGAAACGACCTGGCACATTGTTTGAGGTTCACACCTGCAAGTCATGGGGTAAGGGTTAAAACTTATGCCTTTTCCCCCGCCAAATTATAGTCTGTCTCAAAGTATATCGTTATGGCTTTTAACGGACCTTACCCCAATAAACCTTTAACGATTTTATTACTTATTGTTATTGGGTAACCCCATTTGTTCATAAGAGCAGGGGTGGGCCAGGTAGTTCTTGAGTATTAACCATATAAATATTTTTAATATTTTTGTGGGGGTTGAATAACCGTTTTTTCTATGCGTTTCGAAAAAGTTGTTTTACGAGAATATAACTATGTCGCGTGAAATATTTGTCATTAGATCAAAAAGGTTGTGAAAAAAGTGTATGAAACTTTAATCGGGAGAGGACTAATTAAACAAAAAGCTTTAAAAAACCTGTCTACTTAGAAAAACTCCCAAAATCATCAATAAGATATATTTTAAGTGAAGAATTGAAAAAAAGGAAAAAAACCCAGTGATTTTCAATCTCATATAGAAATAGTGATCGGACTAATAAGAAGGAAAATATATTGTCTTTTTTAAGGGAGTTTTTCCTACCTTGGGTAAACTGAAAAAAAGCTAGAGAAAACGAAAACAATATAAATATTAGCCTCCCCCTCCATAGAGTTGGAAAATGGGATTTAAAACCGAAAATAGACAAAAGACAAGAGTAATGGAATCGCACAGATTACGCACTTGGAATTTAATTACCCTTCAATAAATTAAAAAATATAGGGTTAAAAAAAATCCATAATTTTCCTTGATGCATTTATAAAGACACAGACCAAAAGGGTGGGGTTTATTCCGAAAACGTCAGAATAACGCACCTTCAAATAAAAAAAAACGCATTACCAAAAACAGCTGGTTAAAGACTGATTTGTTCCAAACGCTGGTTGTTGTCTGCAAATAATATTAAGGATTCTAGCTTGGGTTATCATGAGGATACAAGTGCAGAACTTTTGAAAACTGGTTTTAAAATTATCTTTTAAAAAAAATTCCAAACAACAGTGTTATTGTCGGGTAACGCAAACTACCACAGCCGTCTGCTCACAAAGCACCAGCTTCATAAGTTCAAAAAATGAAATCCCGGGGTATTTGTTAGAAAAAGATATTTACTTTTAATTCAGTTACAAAAAGGACTTTTGGAAGTCCTAAATTCATATGCAATTAAAAAAAAATATGTATGTGAAATTTTGAACAGGCTGGGATACTTTTTTACGGGTTCCTCCTTATCACGTATGTTTAACCTCATGAGCA
>JAHBCN010003001.1:81523-100027 GCA_019359885.1 Listronotus oregonensis | reverse complement strand
CCCTTTTGTTTGGGGTTCACACCTTCGAGTCATGGGGTAAGGGTTAAAAATTATCCCTTTTTCCCCCGCCAAATTATAGTCTGTCTCAAAGTATATCGTTAGGCTTTTGACGGACCTTTCCCCCAAAAACCTTTAACGATTTTTTATTATTTTTTTGGGAAACCCATTTGTTCATAAGAGCAGGGGGGGGCCAGGTATTTTTGAGTTTAACCCATTGGATATAAATTTTTTGGGCAATATTTTAGTGGAGGTTAATAACCGTTTTTACTGTGGTTTCGATAAAGTTTTTTTTGGAAAAAACCTATGCCCTTGAAATCATTTGTCATTAGATGCAAAACAGGTTGTAAAAAATTTTATGAAACTTTAACAGAGAGGTTAAAAACAAGAGGCTTTAAAAGAAACCTGTCACTTACAAAAACTCAAATATCATCGAAAAGGGAATTATTTTTTTGGAAGAAATGAAAAAAAAAAAAACGTAGTGATTTAATCTCACCGTATAGACAATAGTGATCGGGACCTAATAAGGGAAAAAATATATTGTCTTTATGAAAGGGAGTTATTCCACCTTGAAAAACTGAAAAAAATAAAAACGAAACCAATATAAATATTAGCCGTGCCACCCCCGTAGAGTTGTTGTAAAAGGTTTAAAAAAAATAACAAAGACAAGTAGTAATAATCGCACAGATTACGCATTTAATTTAATTACCTTAAAAAAATTAAAAGATATGGGTTGAAAACAGATCCATAATTTACCTTGATGAAACATGGTTCGATACACAGACACAGATCCAAAGGATGGGTTGATTCCACCCAAAAACTGGAATAAAGCACCTTCAAAAAAAGGAAAAACGCATTACCATAATACACGCTGGTTCAGAAGATGATATTTGTCCCAACCTGCTGGTTGTTGTCCAAAGAATATTAAGGATTCTAGCTTGGGTTATCAGAGGATACAAGTGCAGAACTTTTTGAAAACTGGTTTTAAAATTATCTTTTTAAAAAAATTCCAAACAACATTTTTTGTCAGGATAACGCAAACTACCACGCCGTCTGCTACACAAAGCACCAGTTTATCAAGTTCAAAACTAAACCAGGGGTATTTTTAGAAAATGATATTTACTTTGAATGCAGTTAAAAAAAGCATCTTTTGGAAGTCCTAAATTCATATGCAATTAAAAAACAATATGTATGTGATAATTTGGTTGAACAGGCTGGGCATACTGTCTTACGGCTTCCTCCTTATCACTGTATGTTTAACCCCATGAGCATTATTTGTGGAACCAAGTAAAATCAAAGATCAGAGCAGAAAATTTTACACCTAGTTTAAGTCCCAGTGTTATAAATTTGATTAAAAATGTAATTACTAACATAACACTTGAGAGCTGAAAAAATTCACTACAGCACATTATAAAAATTGAGGACTCTTACATTTCTATCCACAACAACATAAATCCTATTGTAATTAATCTCAATGATGACTCTGATAGTGAAACAAAAATGTAATTATGTATAGATAATCCAGTTATGAATTTATTAAAACTTTGCATATATTTAATTTCTTAATGTAATTTTAAGATTATACTTAGCTAAATAAACAATAAATTATACATCTTTATATTATTAAAGTCCCTGCCTAATGTTCTGTCCTTTAATACCTACCGATCCGCAGTTTTATTGCTGTCGGCAGGTATAATCCATAAATGAAGGCAAGAGCTAACACGGTATACTTTAGACGAACTATAATATCATCGGTTTTAATCTTTTTTGATGGGTGACGCCTTTTTGCCAAAATTCCCTGCATAAATTTACCTCTGGCAGCATAAAGGTGTTTTAAATTGTTACCAAAGAAAAACTACAATAATGTAGTGGAGCTCAGAATGATAAATTAGTAGAGTTGGTTAAAGTCGATAAAGATCTCTTAAGGGGAAACCTTTCTTCATCCTTAACACTTAAAGACTCCGAAAAAAAGTGGATTAATATTGCTTTGAAAAAATTCCCGACGGACAGAAACCTGGAATATTTGGAAGAATAATAAACAATTTATTGTATAACTCCATAAAAAATTAAATTTTAGTGGCATACCAACATTTTGTACTTTATTGTTTATTAAACTAAATTAATATAATAAACTTTATATTAATAATTACCAATATTTTTTACGATTCAAACATAACAATAAAAAATTAAAAAGGGAGGTTTACTAACATACCAGTTGCAAAGACAATTGTAGTACAATTGTCTTGGCCAGTTGTCGTAGTCCTAAAATAGACCTTCGATAAGAGCACTGACCTTGAAAAAGTGTAAAATAGTGCACAATGTTTCTGAATAACAAACCTTCTGATGTCTTATGCGACACTGTATTTGAGATTGGAAAATAGACTGCCTGAAATTGAATACAGAAGCGCGAATGGATTTTCTCTTAATGAAGTAAAAAACGTAATATGGGAACTTAGCCACAGTTGAGAACTTTTTCTGTATTTTAATTGTGTTTTAGGTATCCCTCCTGCTACTAGGCTACATAGTATGCTATTTCAACTTTTCTTTAACTTTACCATTGGTAGCTATATGTAGTATAATATGGTACGAAAACACAAAATCCAAGAAAGGAGAACGGATTCAAAAGAAGATAAGGGCCAGCACGATGACGAAAAATGAAATTTTGGAAATTGTCAAAGATTTGCCGGCCTGGGTAAATAAAAATTTACTTAATTCTCTATTTATTTTATTGAATTGTCTATTAGGTATATCTACTGGGTGATTTTGTAAGGTACTTAGATTAAGATAGCACCAAAAAACGAATACTAAATTCGTCGAAAAAATATTTTTTCACATTTTCGTGATCACTGCCATGGCAAATAAAAATATTTTTAAACATTATTCTAATAATAATAATAAAAACACCCAAAAAATAACGATGATACTCATAATAACAGAATTAACAAAAAAAACATTAACACCATTAAAAGGAATAGCGGAGCCTTCATAAATGTTCAAAATGACTGCCTTTTTGCAAAAGGCATAAAACAAAGCAGGATTTTTTATAGAAATTCATTATCGTTATTGATATTTTTATGGGTTCTTATTACTATTTTTTGTTGGTCAAGGCATGCTTCATTACGGAAATGCAGGGCCGTATCTAGGTATGGCCGCGCCCTTGGCAGGGCATAACATTTGCGCCCCCACACCGGAGGATTTGGGGAATTTGGAATACCCCCAACAAAAACAGGGAGTCCGGGGGTTTTTCCCAGAAATTTTACAAAATTAAAGTGCAAAGTTGTAGGTGTAAAATTTTTTGATCCGAAAATTTCGTTCCTTTAAAATACCAATTTTGTGGTGGAATTTTTGTCACATTCTATATTTTCTTTATATAAAAATATTACCCTACTATTTGAAAGAGGCAATTTAAAAAACTGTTTATATCTGACTGAAAAAGAAAATGTAGTTAACTATACATTCTTGTTGGGATGATTAATTAAACTAAGAAACGTATTCTCAACAATAAAACCTAGTTACAAAATACTGTGCATAAGATCCACTAAACGTAACATTTATATTAAAGAAATTAAATAATTTTCAATAAACAATTGTATAAAAAATTATATAACAATGTATTTACATAACTATTAAAATTTTTCTATAGGATGTAGAAAGATTTAAATATATATATATATATATATATATATATATATATATATATATATATATATATATATATATATATATATATTATATATATATATTTATTTGTTAATTTTCTTTGACCTTGCCTTGATATATTGTTTATGGTTTTCCAAAATTTTCTGGATTTTCTTGGGGATAAGGTCAGGCAATATATAAAAACAGTTGTTTACTAACAATTTATGTTCAATTTATGTCAAATTAGACGTTTCGGCCTGGAAGGGCCTTCATCAGGTATATAATATGTATTTTTTTTATAAGAACAAATCAATCTGCAATACAAAGTTTTTTTTGATTGAAATTTTACCTATACAATATATTAACATTTAATTTTACCTTAAAACTTAGGGCTTCTTACTTGAAAATATTATATATATATATATATATATATATATATATATATATATATATATATATATATATATATATATATTATTTATATATATATATATATATATATATATATATATATATATATATATATATATATATATATATATATATATATATATATATATATATATATATATATATATATATATATATATATATATATATATATATTAGCTGTAAAATAAATGTAATGTCTGTTTTATTTTAAAGTATATGACAAAATAAAACTGATGATGCTTAATTATTAACAGAAACTACCAGAAAAATACATTATAACTTTAGTCGGTGCTACAAGAATAGTTGTATAAGGTACTTAATCTGTTCAATGATGGCATCAGGATTTGCATTTAACATTCTTCTTTTATATATGCTTGTTATTATTTTAGGATCTAAGGGCAGCAAATAACAAGTAAAAATTATTCTTTAATCAAGTGTATTGGATTTTTATTACAAATTGCTACAATTAGGTGAATAAAATGGATGCCTACTTTATAAACTAAAATGTTATTATATTATAAGTCAAAACTGTACTTTTCTTGCTTTTACCAGGGCAAGATCGTTGATAATATCGTTAAAATTAGTCTAAGACGCAATGTCGTATTCTATATTTAGAATTGCTAAGTTTGTCAATCTGTGTTCCTAATCATTTTTAACTTGCTGAACGAACGCTTACAAAACCCCACACTTACAGCCATAATTAAAAATACCCTAACGCAATTTTAATATAAGAATAATAAGAAATAAAGTTTAGGACATCCAAATTTCACACATCCACACATTCTTATTGATGTGCTTTATTAGCTCCTTTCCATGATACTTGAAAGTAACTACTTTGTTCACAAGCTCTAACGTATTCTTTGGCATACATCGAACCAACATCAGCTGGACACTTTTCAAGAAGAGAATCAGAATACTCTCTTAAAGACTTTTCGAATAAAAAATTAAAGTCAGATGAAACTGAATGGTAGATGTTTGCCCTCTTGTTCATTTTACTTTTAATCCTATCAAACACAAGGATACACCCTCTCTCAAATTTCAGGACTCAACGAATGTTTTTCATCTCCAGCCAGTTTGCCAGCCATTGTTTTGACTCTTTTTAGTCTTTTAACAGAAAAACAACTTATAATTTTCAAGTAAACACGTGTAGCTTGGGCTTTTTTTGTGTCCTTCTTTATGTAGATCTTCAACTTTTTTAGACAAACCTGTAAGCAAACTTGATGCAGCGTTAAGAGAGGTCGATTTTCCTTGTAACTTGTTTGGGCAGTCCAAGCTAATTAAAACATCAGACCATATCTCTAGCAAGCATACAAATTCATAGTCAATATGGTTCAGAAGTTTTATTGCCCCCATATACTGTGTCGGCAAAAAGTACTACCTCAATTTATTAAGTACCAGTTTATCCGCAGCCTAAATATTAAAAAAATTAAAGAGTTATAGTCTCGCTGTAAGTATTAGGATAAATTGATATTTTATTAATAATTCATTCATGTTTTGAGTCGTAATATATTAAAAAGAATTAAATTAAGTATCTTAGTTGAAACTTTGTAGTAATGTATTTAGTTGATTAATTTTGTCAATAAAAAATAACAATAATATGACTACGGTACTGACAACTAATGAAAACAAAAATTTCCCAGGCCGATTTTGCGCCCCCCAGGTAGCTGCGCCCTTGGCGGGCGCCCATCTCGCCACCGCCTAAATACGGCCCTGCGGAAATGTTAAAAATAAATGGTTTTTTAACGAATTTGGTAGAAAACGTTGTTTTGACAATAATTTGTGAATGTAAATGTGAATGTTTTATTTAAGAGTGATTTCATGTTGATCTCAGAAATAACATATTCTAATTTAAAGAATATTTACCAAAAAACTAATTTGGCTAAGAGCACTTTAAAAGGAGGCTAAAATTACATATCGCGGTTGGGCTCCGTGCTAAAATCTTTGACGCTTGATTAATTATCTGCCAACCGCTGTGTTCACACGACGTTGTCGTGGTTGGATCTTTTGGAACATGCCCTAGAGTTGCTGGATATCGGCAACTCTTTTGGCTAGCGTATGGAACGGGATCCGAAGCTAAGATGAACACAAGGCTTTTAACTCAAGGTGTTAAGAAAGAAAAAAAAATTAAAATTTTTAAAGTTAATTTTTGCCTTTCTGATCTTATTTCGTAATTTGTTAGAGATACTACGGTAAATTTTAAAAAATATACCTAATTAATTTATAAGGTTTTAAGAATTGTTTATTAATTTTTGTATTATAAAGGATATTTAAAACTAACTCTCTTCTAAAGTGAAACTTTTTAGAAAAATAATTGATTTGGGCTAACCTAAATTCTATTTATTATTGTTTTTTGTTCCCACGAAATAATTGTGAATATAAAATAATGATTTGATTAATATAATTTATTCTCTTTTTCTGTATACATCGTGGATACAAAGTGTAAAAACGGTGGATTCATTGTGTAATCACGGTGAATACTCACTGTGTATTCATCGTGGATTTATAGTTGGATCATTTTTAAAATGAAAATTCGGTGCCCTTTGAAAAGAAAAAAAAAACATAAAAAGTAGCAAAAAGGTTTAATTTTTATTGTCGGTCGCCTTTGCTTTTTATATTATGGTCTATTATTACAGACACGTGCGGCAAGCGGCACATTATAAAAAGCAAAGGCAGCCGCAGTTCAAACCAAATCTTTTTTGCTACTTTTTATGTTTTTTTTTTTAAGGAAGCCGAATTTTCATTTTAAAAATGATCCAACTATACTTGTATTTGTAAATGCAGTGGATTCAGCAAGAAACCTGTTAGGTTGCACAGTGTTTCCACGAACATAGCGCTTTTCCACAGTGGGCTTACGGATGCGAGGGATACCAGATACTATTCGCATCAAGAGAACACTGGTAAAAAAATCATTTTAGATCTTGACAAAATCTTTGGCATTCAGACGCTTCCATATCACGAGTTTTACTAACGAAAGAGAGAATGTCTACCCTTTTATGAGCAAATCGTTGGGACATTGTCTTCCTTGATTTGACATACAGACAATGCCAATATGTAGCCGGGCTGGCATTATCAAGATTTTATGCTTGTACCTTTAAAACAACATCACCCCGTATATTTCTAAAAACCTCTTGTAAAAACAAATAATATTTTTTTTATTATTTTTTAGGTTAATTTTCCCGACAGAGAAAGGGCAGAGTGGCTTAATGAGGTGGGTGTGTCATTTTATAACGATAAAACTAATGTATTCTTTAATCAGCACATATTACTTTTTCGCCGTAGTAGGGAGTAGGTAATTAAAATAATTGTATGTTTTGAAGCTTATGCTGCTTGTCCAATTACATAATTATTTAAAATTGTTTTTGCACTATTTTAAATAATAAACACGTTTTTTATAATTTTCTAGTAACTAGAATTAGAAGGCAACCAATGTTCTTATCAAACTTCTTAATTTGCTTTTAAATATTTTTAGATTGAACTATAACTAATAAAAGGAGTTTTGTTTACATTAGATGACGCATTAAATTTACCGACTTTTATTAGGGACTCGATTTTCAGGTTCTAGATCAATTTAGAATTTATTAATTAATGGTAATTTAATTTAATATTTTTTTTAATATCATAAATTTTAGATTATATCTCAATTATGGCCAAGTTTAAACTGCTACATTATAAAATATTGGAGAGGAAAAATTCAAACCAATATAAGAAAAAATTTGAATCCTTTAAATTTGAAGATTTGGACTTCGGAAAAATGGTAAATGTGTTTGTATTATATTATTTATGTAATGATAATCATCATTAACAAAAGATCCGGAATTTACTTTATAAATAAACGCAAATATAAGTTTTTTCGGCAATCGCTTATGAGTAGAAAAAATGGAAGTATATCCAGTAGAAATATTTCCGTGAAAAGAAAAATATTGGAAATTTTCAAACGTGTCTCGGAAATATTAGAAATATTGAAAATTTTGGAAATATTGGAAAAAAAATAAGAATGCGTTTTAAACCATTAAACAAAGATTTCTATACAGGGTAAGTCTGTAAAGTGGAACCTCCCCTTAAAGCTTTAACTATTCAAATTGGGGAAACATGTTTTATACAAAAATATTTTGGTTTCTGATGCTCTATATTTTAAAGTCAGTTCAAGAACAAAGTTCATTTTTTTAAATGACTTCCTACATTTTTTGTTACATGTTTGTTTTCTGCATAAAATTTTATACTTTTTATCTAGCATCTCATACCCCTATATTTAATTGTTTACGAGATAATCGCATTTAGGGTTGCCGCGAGATACGAGATGTCTCGTCTCGTCTCGTCTCGAAGCCATTTTGTCTCGTCTCGATAGCATTTTGTCTCGAATTTCGAGACGAGACAAGGCGAGATAAAATCCTTCGAGACAAGCTCGAGACGAGACGAGACATCTCGAAAAATTTTTATGACTTAAAACTTAAGTGAACTAACTGTAATAAATCTCCAACAATATATTTCTAGTTCTTAAAATTATACAGGTTGTTTAAGATTTAGTGTTAAAACTTCAAAGCAGTTGGATCTTGCAAAAATAAGTTTCTATAAACATAGGTCAAGAAATGCATCCTTTCAGAAATACAGGGTGTTAAAAAAAGCTAAAATTTATTGCTTTAAAAAGTATATCACCCTGTGGTTTTATTATTTTTCAATTATTTTGAATATTTTACTCATGATATTTTCCCATAAGAGAAATTGTATTATGGAAAAATTACAGCAAAAATTCCACGTCGTCTAGGCAACGTGGTTTTTCCTCTTACTGTCAAATTGACAATACGAATTTTTTAAATAATAATGACGGTTTATTGAATTAATATTTAATTTTAAGTTAATAAACTTTATCTACGTTTTTGATTCGTGAAATATTCTTCCTAAATCCGCTCGTGCTTTAAAATTAACCAGATATTTTTTGCTCATGCGTGTTTTCTTTAAAAATTTCTCGTCCCTCGGACTTATAAAATTATGAGAAAACACTCTATCGTGAAAATGATCGGTCATTTTTAAGCACTCGTGGTATTACCTCGATAAAACAACTTAAAAATACAACTATTTTGTCTCTTGATTTTTTTTTAAATTTTGCTTTGCTTTCAAGAAAAAAATAAAACCGATTCTTTTTTATACCCTTTTGAAAAGTAGGAGTTTTACTTTGTCTCTCGAATAAATTTCAAATAACGAAAAAGTTGTATTTTTAAGTTGTTTTATCAAAATAATTGTTTTAAAAAATTATGTACAATTAAAGCTTCTTTTTAACTTTAGAACCCTTGCGTATTTCCAATTTCGAAACGATGCATATCCGAACTTATGTTTATAGAGACTTTTTTGCAAGATCTAACTGCTGTTAAAGATTTTAAAACTATTGCTCAAACACCCTGTATAATTATAAGAAAAATTCTAAAAAACATTTTACCTGTGTTTTGTAATAGAGTTTATGAAAAACAAATTATTAGGTTCATTATTTTATTTTTAGCATATTATGGGTGTCCGTAAAGTCGAAATCACCAATTTTTGAGAAAATACACAATTTTAAGAAAAGCTCAATCATGTCAACTTTTCTTTACAAGGCGTGTTATCAAAAATATAAGCATTTATACAGAGTGTTCCATTTTAAAAAAATATTAATTCATTTTCTTACTTACAAGCTTCAAACACAAGAATTAACTAAGGAAAATGTCAAAACATTTTAAAAAAGGCAACCGCTCTATAGATCTTTAAAAAGTAAAAAAACATGCAACAATTATTGCCGCATCCCGAATAAAAAGGGTTGTTTTGAATGTTTTTTCTGTTAGTTGAGGATTTGCCGATATTATGTTTTAAAAAGTTTTAAGTTATACTAAAAACAATGCATCCTTTTTAAAATACATACCAGTTTGCAGCAGATTTTGCAATTAGTTTGTAGGTATATAGTGTACAGGGTGAGTCAACGATGGCGAGGAGTAAGTAATTTAATGCCTTGAATATAAGATGTGTAGATAATGTGTTTATTAGGTATATGGTTAACTAGTATGTTAAATTTTAACGATATTTTGAATTAGACAGGGCACTTCCATAAAGTATTAGGGTGCTACAAAAGTAATTTTTAAAATTTAAAATAGAGTACCTATACCTACTCATATTTTACAGTTTTGGATTCTATTTATTTAATTTAGAAATTCCTATACCTACTTATATTCTATATCCAGAAAGTTACGTAGGTATAAGAATATTGCCATTTAGGATAGTTTGGGTATACATAATTATTATCGAAAAAGTTAAAAATTGTTAAAAAAAATTGAGAATGAACATTTCTAGAATTAAACATTGTAATTAATAATGTAATGATAAAATATGTGTGTTCCATTTAAAAAATATGTCTTTTTATCACCATCTTGCACTGTGCAGACAAAAATCAGTTTAAAAAATGTGTTACATGTACCTAAAAATAAAAATCGACGGGTCTGAGCATTTTTATTAAACTTCCGATCTAATTTTTATTGAAATTATCCTATACATTATTAATTTAATTGAAATAAACCAAAACAACTCGATACAAACGAGACAAAACGAGACGAGACGAGACAACGTAGTCTTGTCTCGTCTCGACCCTGTCTCTTCTCTCGTCTCGAAATAATTATCTGAAATTTCTGAGACGAGACGAGACAAGGCTTTATCTCGTCTCGTCTCGCGGCAACTCTAGTCGCATTTAAATACAAATTTAGAAGGAAAAAATCCGCTCATCTCCTAATGTTGTTTTACGTTTCTATGGTTCCAGCGGTTCTTAGAGAGTGGCATAATAACCATAGTAACTTGCTAAAAATGTTAAAATCACAGTTTTTTTAATCTGTAAAAAAAATGTTTAATCCCCCACTAAGCAAAAAATCATCCTAATTACGTTACATTTATGTTTTCTTGTTCCTTTTGTTACGTTAACCATCTTGAAACAATAACAGCGCCTTAAACCTAATAGTTTCGTTATATTTCCTTCAACTTAACAAAATCGTAGTTACGTTAAAAATAGAACGTTCTAATTTCGAAACTTAAACGGCCTTGCTATGTATTTTGCATTGCTTAGGCCTGACACATTTTCTGTAACATCCACGTTATATAACTTACGTTATAAAGAGGATTTTCTAAGGATTTAAATAGACGGTTTTGTTATGTTGATTATAAACAAACTAGTGTTTGTAATATTTCCGTTATTTAGTTAACATAAAAGATCTTTTTAGATCCTTAATGTGTGGTTTATAAAAATGTTGATATCAAAGTAATCAATCACGGAAATTACTAAACGATTTTTCACTCCTTTTCGCATATATTATTTTCTGTTAAACTTCTAGAGTGGGCGAAAATTTACTCTTATGCAAAAAAGCACTGACAAAGAGAAACATATTTTTTAAAAGGTATGCTGGTCAAATGAAAAAGATTTGATTAAATATTCTTTGTGTTTACGTTTTGTAAAACTAAAACTGTATAATACCCTATCGTTTATTAAAACCACAAGAAATTATTTAATTAACAATATTAAAAAATTGTTTACCTTTAAACTTTAAGGTAAGTATTTTTATGTATAAAAGTAAATGTTGCGTCCACTCTTTTATTAAAGATGCCACTGAAAAAATATGGATGCAAAAATTGTTGTGATAAATCGCCTGTTAATTTTGATAATCATTTTTTCGTCCACCCCGAAATAATACAATAGTTTCCAAGATACAACCAGTGACAACTGACTATCCCTAATAAAAAAAAAATGCTGATATAAACAATAAGGAAAAATTATTCATAAAAATATCTGATGTCTATCTGTCTGTAATATAAGTAATATTAAAAAAATAATAATAAAAAGGTCTAAAATTAGGTATAAAAATTGCCTACATAATTTATAAATGTTATTAAAAATCAATTGTATGTACATTTATTTTTAATATCCATATTCTGTTCTATTTTTCCTCCCAGGTGCACCTGGAAAAAGAAAACTTCGTAAAATATTTGCCCCAAAACTTTTGGTTACTGACATAATTGCTTCATTAATTAAAAAGATAATTTTATATCGCAGGTTAGCAAAAAAAGCTGTATTTGCAGATAAGATTAAATTATTTGAGAGGAGATGGCAAAAATGAGAGATACTCGATTAGCCATTACTAAATGGTAGAGTAAACTACTGATAAACTACCCAATTTTGAAAAAAACATTTAGAAACTTTGTACTATATTGTTATTTTGCTTCTATTTGATAAACAATCCAAATAACAATTTAGTTTATTCTTAAGGAAACTTTACTTACAGTTATACTAGTTACTTCACTCGAGCATGTTAAACCTATGCCTCTTTTTAACTGCCGATCCACTTTCTGATTAGTTGTTATTTGAAAACAGACTGAACTGCATCTAGATTTATTTCATAATTAATTTTCTAATAATTCTATTATTGTTATTAATTATGTGTCAACTGTCTAATATCAGGGCCTCTAAAAATGGTAATTGTTTACAAGTGGGGTCAACCCTATTTTTGGCCATATCGGTAAGTTTACGGTTCTTGCAATCGTGTCGTCCATTGTTACCTTAGTAGCGACTACCATTTGTACTTAGATTTTGAACCAGATGTTTTTGCCTGATGGTTTTTAATACTTCGGAAATTTAACTCATTTATCCGGCCAAATCTGACCCTAACCTATGATAAACTTTCATTATATGTTCAATTTTTTGAGTTTTGTAGTTTTTATTTCTATATTTTCATCAATATTTCCAAAGTTTCCTGATATATTTCCGGAAATATTTTCAAATATATATTTCCGGAAATTTTCGATCATTTCTTATGAGTATTATTAAGGTATACAAAATCATGCATTAATAATCCTTATTAACAGATGATTTTCTAATAATGAACGATTACAATATAGGCAAAAAAAATACACAGATTTAGAAATTGGCCTTTTTTAACCTTGTCATTCAAATAACAACCTTTAAAGCATTTGTCAAGTTGGTTGCCCAAAATTGAAATACATCTCGAAAAAAAGTCAAGAAAAAATATGATTTTTACAATTAAGCAGCACAACGATCGCCCAAAAATATTATAACTAACTCGGTCATTATTAGGCAAATAATGATAAGTACCCATATCTCTCTAATATTACCATTGTTGGTTAAATGGTTATTAAATTTCTTTTTTTAGCCACCAAAAATCGATGGAGTAAAAGTTTACAACAAATCTGTCTCAAAAGACTCTATTATTATCGACTTCGAGGTATTGTAAGTATTTTTAGTTAACTAACTATTTTTATTAATGTGCCGATTAGAAATGAACCTCTCAGTCGCCAAATATTTAGCTTTAGTTTTTATTTGATAGTTATGAATTTTAATTGACCTATTTAAAGACCTCTGTATTCATGGTAACTTTCGAGCATATACCTACTATAGAGGCAGCCTGGCCACTTAATAATGAGAATAGGCATGCGAGAGAGAATGAATATATAACCTAATATATTCATATACCCCTTCCATCGACTAATCAGCACATTGGAGAGAGAGAGAGAGAGAAGGTTATACTAAGATTCTTCTTTCTCTCATTGCAGCAAGGGTGCCTCTAGTAGATATATAATCGAATATATTCCCGAGTCATTTTTTCTCATCCTTTATTAATATAATCGCATATAAGCAACACGGGATTTTTCTCAAGGAATCCTGTCAAACCAATTTGGTATTATATACCAACTTTCTTAGTTCCATTCTAGATTCTGGTTTACAGGTTGACTTGATTGATTTACTTATTGTTAGATTACTTAGGGAACTAAAATCCCAATTTTAATAAAAGTCGACATCTGCCCTTTTGCAAAATCTTGCTACAGTGTCTCTGCATGTTACAAAACTACACACTACACTACACTAAGACATTAATTACGTCTATAACAATGACAATATCTTTTTTAGCTATGACGGAGACTGCGATATAAACTTTTCAATGTCTGGAGCTCAAATTGGAACAATAAAGGATTTTCAGGTAATCATAGCTGATGTTATAAGAAAATCGTACTTTTCTATCGTGCATTTTCGATGCACTTGGCCGTTTTGTTACAAATCCATACACCTGAAATATATATGGTTATCTGTTGATTGTCATTTACTTTAAAATCTATTAAATCACTAGCATACACCATACTTGATATACAGGGTGTCCGGGAAAATGTTGAAAATCTCCCGAATATAAAAAAACACGTCAAAAAAATACTACAAGTTCATATAAATTTTTCATATAGACCTGCTTTTCGGAGATTTTGGCTCCTAAAGAGATCCAATAGAACAAGTTTTTTAAAAATAATTATTGAACCACCAGGTACATTTCAATTTTATTGTATAAAGATGTATTACAGCTGCAGGGACGGACTAGCTGCGACACTCTGACCCGTGTTTTTATTTATTTATTTATTTATTCACAGTAAAGTACATACAGGGATAAATCCCTAAATGGTACACAAATTAATATAAAAAGAAATAACATACAAAACATAAAAAAACTTAAAAATACATACAAAATAAAAAGCTTACAATACTTGTACTGCACTACTACAATAGTTGCTAAAAATATTACAAGAAGATAAAGTTTCACATAGCAGGAAACTCAAAAATACATATCACACACAATCACGCAGTCCCATTTAGTAAATTGATTAAGGGTTTAAAAATTTAAAAATTTAATCTTAAATCTGACGTCGCCAAACCTTAGCCATCTCTTAAGAGAATACAGACCAATATTGAAGATGTCACAATTGTGATAAAATAAGTTATAATTTTGAACATGCGGTCAATAAACGTGTTTTGACCATAATAATTGGTCCTATGTCCTTTCACGAAGAAGAGGGAGGTGTGACGAGAAGAAATCCACCATACTCAGCAGATCACTACAGTGAATCATCCCATTAACCAGTTTATAAAGAAACAAGAGAAGAGCTTGTCTACGTCTATTCCTCCAGCGTCTGCATACCACACAGAAGCAATCTAGTTTCATAGCAGACGTCTTGATACGGAAAACGATATTTAAATAACCAATATTTAATTAATTTATGTTGTACTTTTCAATCCTATCGATATGGCAAACATAACGGTGCTGCCAGATAACTGAGCAATATTCGAGTACACTTCTTACCAAGCAGTTATACAGTGACATAATGCGCCACACCATTTTATAAATCGATTTAAATCGGATTGTAAAGCATAACTATCGGCAGTGTCGGAGGTGGAAGAATTTCAAATCATCTGCAAATAACAAGCAGTTACTATTTGTAAAGCAAGACGTGACATCGTTAATGAACAACAGAAACAGTACAGGACCGATGTGGGAGCCCTGTGGCACCCCGACGTCACTGCTATGTCTCGAGATATCGAGTTTAGACACCAACACGTTGATAACGGTGATCTAAGTAGGAACCGAGCCACTAAGTAACTCCCGAAATACCGATATCAGAAAGCTTTCAGAAGCAATTCATGACACACACTGTCAAAGGCTCTGGACAAATCTGTATAGATAGCGTCAACCTGGCGACCAGTCCTCAACTGAAGAAAAAAGATAGTTCTGGAATATAGCGAGATTGGTTGCCGTAGAGCGACCACTATAAAACCGTGTTGTAAGGGAGAAATATAATCTTTATAGGTAGAGAATAGTTCATCTGTAATGATGTCTTCGAATAATTTGGAATTGTAGAAAAGATCGAAATGCTTCTGTAGTTAGTTACATCAGCCCTATTTCCCTTTTTGTAGATAGGCACAAGGTTAGAAAACTTCCAAGCAGAAGGAAATATCCCCTTATCAAAGAACTTTGAAAATTGCACAAAGAGGAGCAGACAGTGTTCACAGCAGCCCTTTAAGAGGGCTGGTGGTAATCCATCAGGACTCGCACTTTTGTTGGAATCAAGACCTCTGATTCTGAAGCAACCTCATCAACAGTAACGTATGATGTTGTCTGTTAAGTTCCGGGAAATTGGCTTTATGGAATTGAAAAATGTGCCCAGTAGCACGGCCACGAAGCCTTTCAGATTTTGTAGTCATGAACGAAATTTTTAATGGCGGATGCAGGACATCAACATTTGACAAAGGAAAATCGCACCTGACGCACGTAGCAGATTCAAGTTCATCAATAAATACAAGGTCTAAGATGCGCTCACAAGAGTTGAAAATACAGTTAAGTTGGTTTAGTCAAGCATACACATTGTATCAATTACGGGCAGTGATCAAGAAAAACAAAAATAAGATTGTCTCCTTCTTTACATATCTGCCACAATCACATTTAAGGGATTTTTTTCCTCTCTTGATTTGAAATGATAGGAAGTAGTTTTTTTTTTTAAGAAAAAACTTGATAAAAATAGTTTTATCAATCACTTGACTCATTTGCTTCGAAATTTTAAGGTATAAACATACTAAATAACGCATTTTAAGCATATTTAATTATTAGGTTTCATATTTAACCATCTGCTTGACTAGTTATACAACATAAAAAACACGATGGATAATTTTTATAACAAAAAGTTCTGATAATTTTATTGTTGCTCCAAGCGTTAAAAATCTAATATGGTAATGAGAGGTGGACAACTATTTTAATGTTAATTATAGTAAATTTATTATGGTGTAAACTATTATTAAGTGCAAATTTATTCAAAGCCAGTTTTTACAAAAAATACAATAATAAACTCTAATCTGATTTTTCAAAGGTATGAAAAAAAATCACAATCAAATAAAGAAATAATATCGGGTCAGACGATGGCTCACCATCTTTTTTTTGCATTTTTTAATTTTTAAGTTGGAAAAATAAAACTTGGGGATGTCATATAATGTTAAATTTGACGGTTTTTTTTGCTGTCACGTGATTTTCGATTTTACTGGAAACGACCTCGAATCTCGATTTTCAAATGAGACACCCTGTATATCTTTACAGTTTTGGATTCCCTTCAATATTTTGCGTCTAGCTCATATATCAAATTTTGACAGATTTGATAAAAAAAACGAAACCAAAGGTTTAAAAAAGTCCTCATTGGGTACACGCCAAAAGAAACTTTACACAATGGGACCGCTTCGGTTCTGGTCTTAGGGTATAGACACTAAGCCTGCTGACCCCTCTGAACTAGCAGATTGCCTAAAACAGAAAAAAGAAAAACACCTAAAAATCCAAATACTTATCTATATGTTTCGGTGGCATGTCTGCTACCGTTTTCAAGATAAACATAAAACACAAAAATTAAATAATAACACATCTTCACAAAAAAAGTAGTAGTAGAACTCACATCTGAAGTCAAAATTGGGGCTCAAACAGCAGAAAATTGGAAAAACCCAAAAAATTGATATGGTACATTTACCGGCAGAAACCTGCTAACACGGAATGTTTGGACTACGGCTATACAGAAAGCGCACCGTACTGCGAAATAGGAGGCTCCTGGATGATTTTGGATGTACCCAATTCTTACCAATAATAATTTTGTGGCTTGCATTTCAATTTCTGTCTCGTTTCCTCACGTGGCTCATTTTTGGTTGGGACTGGTGGGGGAGTACGGTGATAAATTCGGAAGAGATATCTGCCCAGTTTAGTTGTGACCTCGTTTTTATTTTTGTAAGAATATGAGTGTTTATAGGCAAGTAGCAGGAGCTAGCTAGCATCACCGTCTTCGATCGGATGTCTTATCAGCCATAAATTTAAAATTAGTTCGAGACCGCAACGTTTAGGTTTTAAAAACCAAACAGTTTTTCCTAATAACATAAAAAAAATTTTCTCAAATAAATAATGGAACGTAGAAGATTTTTAAAAAAAAAAAATTAATGTGCCTTCGAATAAAAAAAGAAAAATATTTCGTTGTTATCGAAGATGCTCAAATAAATCACCTTTCTGAGCCAAACAATAACCAAGATTGTCATAAAAACGCCTTCTGACATTTGTAGAATGTTAAGGGTAATAATCCTAAAAGAATTATCAATTTGAACAACTCTTGTATATTATTAGCCCTATTCTCCGAAACATAAATTTGTGATTTTACGTGGCCCCAGAGAAAAAAACTTAATGAGACCGAAGAACAATGTCTCTTATAAAATTTCATTGTTATTTCCATTGTTTCACAAATTGCATTCGTCTAAAAACATCAGGGGAAAAATTTTAGGGTTTTTCTTACTTTGTAGGATCGGGTATCCATTTTTTAAGCACTCTTTCCGCTGATCCTTTGCTCAAATTAACCTGTTGTACAATTGTATTAATGAAATTGTAGGATTTTCAATAACACTTGCCACTCTTATAACCTACCTTTGGCTAATAGTTATAATGAGATTGTCCAAATTAAATGATGTTATATAGCCATGGATTTGGACAAAATGCCTTACGGTCTAGTTTCGTTAGTCGTGGAATAGGTCGTGGGTTTGTTATTAAATATTCCTTACTACCCCGATCAGTGCCAGAACAAATACTAAGTTGT
>JAHBCN010003001.1:0-81506 GCA_019359885.1 Listronotus oregonensis | reverse complement strand
TTAAAATAGTTTTTTTGGCAAAAGAAAAAACTTGGGGCTTCCTTTTTGGGGTTTTTTTTTTTTGGGGAAATTCAAAAAAAAAAATTTTTAAAATTTTTTTTTAAAAAAAAACCTTTTTTTCATTCTTATTTTTGATCAAAGGGGAAATATCACTTTTTAAATCGTCATATCAAAGAAATTTAAAAATTTAATAAGGCGGGAGGTAAAAAAATTTAATTTTTTTTGAAAAATTTAAAAAAAACGAGAAAAGAAAATGCAAAACCCCACTTCCCCCTATTCGCAAAAAAAAGTTAGGATTTCGAAAAATTAAATTAAGAAAAATAATTAAAGTCCCCAAAAAAAAGATAATCATTATGTGATCAAAGGTTTTTTAATTTCCTAAATTAATAATTAAGTTAAAAAAAAAAGATAAACAATTTTTAACTTTTTAAAATTATTTTAATTTTTTTTATCATAAAATAAAAAAAAGCGTTTTTTTTTTAAAATAATTAAACTCCCACAAATTAACATCATAAAATAGGCTTACGAAATCTTTTTTTCCCTTTTAAAAAAAAAATAAAAAAAAATTTATATTTTTTTAGACTTTTTTTTTAAGAATTAAAAAATTACCGGACTTTTTAAAATTCCCTTTAAAAAAAATAAAAACTCTATTCCAGTGATTTTTTACATGCTTTTTTTAAAATTGTTTTTTTAAAAACCTGTTTTTTAATTTTTCTAAAAAAATGTTTTAATTTATAATAACTTAAATTATTGTTAACTTAAATTAACCTTTTTTGCATAATCCTACCTTAACAAAAACAAAAGTAAATATGAAACAATAAACGGGGAAACAGCGAAAAATAAAAAACCCCGGGCCAAGATGTTCAATAAAGGAAAACCCCGGTTTTAATTTGGGCCCTTTTATGGGGTTCCCTTTTTCTGAAACCGCCCGAAATTTTGGCCCTTTCTGGCCCCGAAAAATGCCCCCAATTTTTTGTTGGTAAAAAACAGGATCGTCCGAAAACCCAAACGTCTCTGTTGGAACGCCTTTTTCCGGGGATAGCGTGATCGTTCTTTTGGGGTTTTTTTTGACGTGCTGGAAAAAAACCGTTGTAAAATTAATAACAAAAATTTCTCAAATTTTTTTCCCCCTCCCCCATTTTGAAAATTTATACGGGGGGTTTTTTGGGGTCTGATTGAATCTAAAAAATTTTTTTGGCAACGTTTTTTTTTTGGAAATTTTTTATCTCAAAGTTGAAAAAAACCCCCCTTATTGACACTATTCCTCCTTTTTTGCCCCAAAATTTTTTTTTTACACAAAAATTGGACAAAATTTTTAAAAAAACTTTAAAAGGTTTTTTTCTTTTTTAAAATTTTTTTTTCCTTTAATTGCAAACCTCCATTTTCCCCTCGGATCGTGGGGAACCCCTGTAACCCCGGGGAAAACGGGCCCCCCCTTTGGAAAAGGGGGAAAATTTGTTTTAAGGTAAAAATTTTAAAAATAAAAAGGTTTTAAAGGGTTTTTTTTAAAAAAACTTGTGTGCCATTTTTTATAAACCCCAAAAAATTGGGGAAAAAAAGGGGGAAAAGTGAAAATGGGGTTGGTTTTTTTTTAATTTTTGGTAAATCCCCCAAAAAGAAACTTGGGGAAAAAAATTTTTTCAATTTAAACCCAAATTTGGAAAAAGGGAGTTTGAACTTTCAAAAAACAATATGGAAAAAAAAAAAGGGCGCCTTTCTTTACCCCGGGTTTTGGGAAAGGGGGAAAAAATTGTCAATATAAATATAAACAAAAAAAAACAATTTTTTAAAAAAAAACCCAAAATTTTTTTTATGAACAAATTAAATATTCCAATTTAAAATAAATACTTAAAATTTTTTAAAAAAAATACAAACTTTTTATGTTTAAGATGAGCTTTTATCTTCGATTTGCTCAAGTAAGCTGAGCACTGTTGGTTTCGTTAATTTAACCTTTTTTTAAAAATGAAAAATTATCCTTTTTGAAAAAAAGTTTTTTTAAAAAATAACAGAACAATGTCCAAAAAAAAAAAAGGAAATAAATCTAAAATTTTAAAAATAAAAAAATTCCTTTTCCCACATTTTCTTGAAACCCCTTTACACCTTTTTTTAATATCCAAAAAAAAACACCATTTTTTAAAAAATTCTTTTAAATTTTTTTAAAAATTAATTATTTGAAACTAAAAAAAACCCCAAAAAACCTAAACAAAATTTTGGGCAAATTTTCAATTTTTTTTAAAATTTTTTAAGGGATCTTTTTAAATACAAAAACCCCAAAATTTTAAATTAAGGGGCCAAAGTTTTGGAAATTTAAAACTTTTCAAGAAACATTTGAAATTTTGGGGCAGTTAATGTTAAAAAACAATTTTTAAATGTCGAAAAAAATTTTTTTGAAAAGGGGCCTTTAACCCCCCTAGTCTTAAAATCCCCCCCTTCGATAAGAGCGCTGACCTAAAAAAATGAAAAAAGTTTCTGAATAACAAACCTTCTGATGTCTTATGCGACACTGTATTTGAGATTGGAAAATAGACTGCCTAAAAAATTTAATACGAAGCGCGAATGGATTTTCTTTAATTTAAGTAAAAAACGTAATAGGGAAAAAAAGCCACAGTTGAGAACTTTTTCTTTATTTTAATTGTTTTTTAGGTATCCCCCCTGCTACTAGGCAAAAAGTATCTATTTCAACTTTTTTTTCCCACCACGGGGGGCTATTTTTAGTATAATATGGTACAAAACAAAACCCCAAAAAGGGAAAAGGTTTAAAAAAAGATAAAGAACCCCATGACGAAAAATGAAATTTTTTTAAATTTTTAAAAAATTTCCGGCCTGGGTAAATAAAAATTTCTTAATTCTCTTTTTTTTTTGAATTGTTTTTTAAAGGTTTAACTGGGTGATTTTGTAAGGTATTGATTAAGATAGCCCAAAAAAAAAATACTAAATTCGTCAAAAAAACCCTTTTTTTTTACTTTCCCCTGATCCGCTTGCAGGGAAAAAAAAAAAAATTTTTAAACATTATTCTAATAATAATAATAAAAACAAAAAAAAACGATGATACTCATAATAACAAATTAACAAAAAAAAAATTAACACCTTTAAAAAAAGGAAAGCGGACCCTTTCCCCTTTTTAAAAAAGACTCCCTTTTTTTTCCCAAAAGGATAAAACAAAAAAAAGGTTTTTTATAAAAAATTTTTATTATCGTTATTGATATTTTTTTGGGCTTATTACCCTTTTTTTTTTGGGGTTTTTGGGGACCCCACAAACAGGGCCCTTTTCCCGTTAAAAAAATTAAGGAAAGGGGTTTGGGGAATTTAAAACCCCCAAAAAAAAAAGTGGGGTTTTTTCCCAAAAATTTTAAAAAAAATCAAATTGAAAGGGTTTTTTTAAAAAAAATTTTTTCCCTTTTAAAAAAAAATTTTTGTAATTTTTTACATTCTTTTTTCTTTATTAAAAAAAAATTCCCCTATTTAAAAGGAATTTATAAAAAAAAAATTTTTATACTGACTAAAAAAATTTTAAAAGAATTAAATAATTTTTTTTTGGGGGTTTTAAAATTTTAAAATTTTTTTAAACAAAAAACCTATTAAAAAATTTGCTAGCATGTAAAAATAAATTTATATTAAAAAATTAAAAAATTTTTTTAATAAAAATTTATAAAAAAATTATATAAATTTTTTTTAAAAATTTTTTTTTTTTTTTTTTTTTTTTTTTTTTTTTTTTTTTTTTATTAAAAATTTTTTATAAAAATAAAAAAATTTAAATATATATATATATATATATATATATATATATATATATATATATATATATATATATATATATATATATATATATATATATATATATATATATATATATATATATATATATATATATATATATATATATATATAAAATTTTTTATTTGTTAATTTTCTTTGACCTTTGCCTTGATATATTGTTTATGGTTTTCCCCAAAATTTTTGGATTTTTTTGGGGGAAAAGGGGCAGGCAATATATAAAAACAGTTGCTTACTAAGCAATTTATGTTAAATTTTTGTCAAATTGGGGGTTTCGGGCCGGAAGGGCCTTCACCCGGTTATAATATGTATTTTTTTTTTAAAAAAAAAACAACTAATAAAAAATTTTTTTTTTTTTTGAAATTTTACCTATACAAATATTAACATTTAATTTTACCTTAAAACTTAGGGGCTTCTTACGAAAAATTTTTTTTATATATATATATATATATATATATATATATATATATATATATATATATATATATATATTAATTTTTGTAGAGTTTTTTTTTTGGGGGTTACCTTTTCCCAAAAAAACTACAAAAATTAATTTTTTAAAAAGGTTGGAAAAAAAAAGTAAGATATATAAATATATATATATATATATATATATATATATATATATATATATATATATATATATATATATATATATATATATATATATATATATATTAATTAAAATAAATTTTAAAATTTTTGAAAAAAAATGTTTCGAAAAGTATATGACAAAATAAAACTGATGATTTAATTTTTAACAGAAACACCGAAAAATTTAACTTTGTGGTCTAAAGAATTTTGTATAAGGGTTTAATCTGTTCAATGATATCAGGATTTTTTAACATTCTTCTTTTATATATGCTTGTTATTTTTTAGGATCAAAAGGGGACAAATAACAAGTAAAAATTATTCTTTAATCAAGTCATTGGATTTTTATTACAAATTGCTACAATTAGGTAAAAAAAGGATCCTACTTTAAAAACAAAAAATTTTATTTTAAAAAAATTTTTTTTCTTTTTTTCCAGGGCAAGATCGTTGATATCGTTAAAGTTAGTCTAAGACGCAATTTATTCTATATTTAAATTTTTTGTCAATCTGTTTCCCCAATCATTTTTAACTTCTGAACGAACGCTTACAAAAACCCCCCTTACACCCTAATTAAAAATCCCCCAACGCAATTTTTTAAAATAAGAAAAATAAGAAAAAAAGTTTAGGACACCAAATTTCACACATCCACATTCTTATTGATGTTTTTTTAACCCCCTTTTCCATGATATTAAAATACTTTTTTCCAAGCTCTAACGTATTCTTTGTCATACATCAACCAACATCAGCTGGACACTTTTCAAAAGAGAATCAGAATAGTCTCTTAAAGACTTTTCAATAAAAAATTAAATCAGATCTGAATGGTGATGTTTGCCCTCTTGTTCATTTACTTTTAATCCTATAAACCCCAAAGGATACACCCTCCCCAAATTTTTTTTCAGGACTCAACGAATGTTTTTCATCCCCCCAGTTTGCCAGCCATTGTTTTGATTTTTTTTAGTCTTTTAACAAAAAACAACTTATAATTTTAAAACGTGTAGCATTTTTTTTGGTCCTTCTTTTTAGATCTTAAATTTTTTTTAGAAAACCTGTAAGAAACTTATTCAGCGTTAAGAGGTCGATTTTCCTTTAACTTTTTGGGGCGTAACAATTTAAAAACATCAGACCATATCTCTAGCAACATACAAATTCATAGTCTATGGTTCAAAGTTTTATTGCCCCCATTTTGTGCCAAAAAAGTACCCCCTCAATTTAAAAATACCAGTTTACCGCAGCCTAAATAAAAAAAAATTAAAAGTTATGCTCGCTGTAAATTAGGATAAATTATTTTTATTAATAATTCTTCATTTTTGGTCGTAATATATTAAAAGAATTAAATTAAGTATCTTAGTTGAAACTTTGTAGTAATGTATTTAGTTGATTAATTTTGTCAATAAAAAATAAAATAATATGACTCGGTACTGACAACTAATGAAAAAAAATTTCCCAGGCCATTTTGCGCCCCCGGTAGCTGCGCCCTTGGCGGGCGCCCATCCCCCCGCCTAAATACGGCCCTGCGGAAATGTTAAAAAATAAATGGTTTTTAACAATTTGGTAGAAAACGTTGTTTTGACAATAATTTGTGAATGTAAATGTGAATGTTTTATTTAAGAGTGATTTCATGTTGATTCAGAAATAACATATTCTAATTTAAAGAATATTTACCAAAAAACTAATTTGGCTAGAGCACTTTAAAGGAGGCTAAAATTACATACCCGGTTGGGCTCCGTGCTAAAATCTTTGACGCTTGATTAATTATCTGAACCCTGTGTTCCACGACGGTGTCGTGGTTGGATCTTTTGGAACATGCCCTAAGTTGCTGGATATCGGCAACTCTTTTCAACATACGGATCGAAGCTAAGTTCAACACAGTTTTAATCAAGGTTTAAGAAAGAAAAAAAATAAAATTTTTCATTTGGGTAAAAAAATTGAAATTTTTAAAAAAAAATTAATTTTTGCCTTTCTGATCTTATTTCGTAATTTGTTAAAGATACACAAATTTAAAAAAATACCTAATTAATTTATAAGGTTTTTAAAAAATTTTTATTAATTTTGTATTATAAAGGATATTTAAAACTAACCCCTTCTAAAGTGAAACTTTTTAGAAAAAAATTGTTTGGGCTAACCTAAATTCTATTTATTATTGTTTTTTGTTCCCACGAAATAATTGTGAATATAAAATAATGATTTGATTAATATAATTTATTCTCTTTTTCTGTATACATCGTGGATACAAATGTAAAACGGTGGATTCATTTGTAATCACGGTGAATTCTTACGTATTCATCGTGGATTTATAGTTGGATTATTTTTAAAATGAAAATTCGGTGCCCTATGAAAAGAAAAAAAAAACATAAAAAGTAGCAAAAAGGTTTAATTTTTTATTGTCGGTCGCCCTTTTTATATTATGGTCTATTATTACAGACACGTGCGGCAAGCGGCACATTATAAAAAGCAAAGGCAGCCGAGTTAAACAAATCTTTTTGCTACTTTTTATGTTTTTTTTTTAAGGAACCGAATTTTCATTTTAAAATGATCAACTATACTTGTATTTGTAAATGCAGTGGATTCAGCAAGAAACCTGTTAGGTTCACAGTGTTTCCACGAACATACCTTTTCCACAGTGGGCTTACGGATGCAGGGATACAGATACTATTCGCATCAAGAGAACACTGGTAAAAAAATCATTTTAGATCTTGACAAAATCTTTGGCATTCAGACGCTTCCATATCACGAGTTTACTAACAAAGAAGAATGTCTACCCTTTTATGAGCAAATCGTTGGGACATTGTCTTCCTTGATTTGACATACAGACAATGCCAATATGTAGCCGGGCTGGCATTATCAAGATTTTATGCTTGTACCTTTAAAACAACATCACCCCGTATATTTCTAAAAACTTCTTGTAAAAACAAATAATATTTTTTTTTTTATTATTTTTAGGTTAATTTTCCCGACAGAGAAAGGGCAGAGTGGCTTAATGAGGTGGGTGTGTCATTTTATAACGATAAAACTAATGTATTCTTTAATCAGCACATATTACTTTTTCGCCGTAGTAGGGAGTAGGTAATTAAAATAATTGTATGTTTTGAAGCTTATGCTGCTTGTCCAATTACATAATTATTTAAAATTGTTTTTGCACTATTTTAAATAATAAACACGTTTTTTATAATTTTCTAGTAACTAGAATTAGAAGGCAACCAATGTTCTTATCAAACTTCTTAATTTGCTTTTAAATATTTTTTGATTGAACTATAACTAATAAAAGGAGTTTTGTTTACATTAGATGACGCATTAAATTTACCGACTTTTATTAGGGACTCGATTTTCAGGTTCTAGATCAATTTAGAATTTATTAATTAATGGTAATTTAATTTAATATTTTTTTTAATATACATAAATTTTAGATTATATCTCAATTATGGCCAAGTTTAAACTGCTACATTATAAAATATTGGAGAGGAAAAATTCAAACCAATATAAGAAAAAAATTTGAATCCTTTAAATTTGAAGATTTGGACTTCGGAAAAATGGTAAATGTGTTTGTATTATATTATTTATGTAATGATAATCATCATTAACAAAAGTCCGGAATTTACTTTATAAATAAACGCAAATATAAGTTTTTTCGGCAATCGCTTATGAGTAGTGTGGTAAATGGAAGTATATCCAGTAGAAATATTTCCGTGAAAAGAAAAATATTGGAAATTTTCAAACGTGTCTCGGAAATATTGGAAATATTGAAAAAAAAAATAAGAATGCGTTTTAAACCATTAAACAAAGATTTCTATACAGGGTAAGACTGTAAACTGGGACCCCCGTTTATTACTTTAACTGTTAAATTCGAGGAAAAATGTTTTATACAAAAATATTTCGGTTTCTGATGCTCTATATCAGGGGTCTCCAAACTTTCCAGCCTTAGGGCCATACTGATTACTCCAGTAAGTTCCGAGGGCCAAAACCATATTATCATTGTTGCCGGTGGTAAGAAGTGAAATAGTCCACTGATGAAAAAAAAAAGTCCCAAAAAGTACACAACGTTTAAAAAAGGCTGCAAATCGGACTAAAGTCCGCAAAACGGCAACACTGCATATTATTAATTTTCCTGCCATTATCTGTAATTTCTAGATTAGTCGTAGAGTACGAGCCATGAGGAGTAACGTGACACGACATCTGGTGGACACAAGCGGAAATAGGTGTACCCTATCGCTAACAGAGGCCCCTTAATAGCACGTACAGAATAATCTCGTTGGTTTGAGAAAGTTCTGGTGTCTTCCACTCTTTTCTAGATGGAGAATTTTTGGAATATATAAGAAGGCTAGTGGCGCAACCACAAGTCAGTTCCTATGACACTGTTTTAATTAAAAAATATTGAACCCCTTTTGTGTTTGTCGTGTTTAAGTTTAAGACATCTTTAAACAGTATTTTGATTTGAATTGTTTTTTGGAAAATTAGTAGTAGGAAAAAAAGAAGCAAAATTTTTGATAGTGAATGCAGAAAATTCAAAGATCAGTGGAACATTCAGTATTTCGAATTGGCCCCAGTAACAAGGCGCTATGTTTGATTTGCAATGAAAGCATAGCCGTTCTCAAAGAATATAACATTAAACGTCATTATGAAACAAAACATTTTCAAAATTACTCAAAATATACAGGAAGTTTGCGGACAAAAAAAATTGAAGTTATGCAGCGCGGATTGAAATCGCAGCAATCTTCATTTACAAAACAAAAAACTAAAAAAGAGGCTGCAACTCGTGCCAGCTTTCGTGTGGTTTTGAAATTAAAAAACGTGGAAAACCATTCACCGATGGAGAAATGATCAAAGAATGCAAATTTTAGTAGCCGAAGAAATGTGCCCTGAAAAGGTAAATTTATTAAAAACTGTCAGTATGTCAGCAAACACTGTGGCTCGGGGTAAGAACATCGCTGAAAATATACCTTTTTCAACTTTCCCCAAAAAAAATGGACATTTTGAGGGTTTTTTTCTTTGGTTTGGATGACCCCAACGGACAGGTGTTGATTTATATTCGAGGAGAAAAAAAGCTATAAGGTACGAAGAACTTTTGATATGTATAGTATTCATGGCACAACTACTGGTACAGATTTTTTAAAAGATTGAAATCCAAACCAAAAGAACCTTCGATGGAAAAATTGGGGAAATGTATTACAACTGATGGAGGCAAAAACATTGAGTGGGAAAGATAAAGGAGTGGTCGCTCTTGTGTCAAAGGCTGTAGAAAATGACGGTGGTTCAAAACCATTAGTCTTCATTGTATCATTCATCAACAGTCTTTGTGGGAAAATGTTTGGAATGTCTGACGTTCTGAAACCAGTCATATCAACCTTAATTTTATCAAATCTTTTGGCTGAATCACCGACAATTCCGACAATTTATTGAAGAGATTGGAGATTGGAATACCCGTACGCTGGCTTAGTTGTGGGAAAGTCCTCCAGCGCTTTTTGAACTTCGAGCAGTGATCAAATTTTTAAATGAAAAGCATTGCCCTCTTACTGAATTACAAAACAACGCATGGCTTTGGAAGTTAGCATTCTATGTTGATTTGACAAAACATGTGAACAACGGGAAATTTTGGGTTGCAAGGGAAAACCAGCATCTTCCGATTTATACACTAATATCAAATCATTCCGGAAGAAATTGAGGCTGTTTCAATCACAACTACGAAGTAAATGTTTTTCACATTTTAAAACATGTGAAATATTCAGCCACCTACTGAGACTTAGTTTCCTATCAATTTTGCAATCAAACTTTGAGTGCTTTGAAGATAAATTTTGATACTCGTTTCTCGGACTTTGATGCCATTGCGGGAAAAAAATTAAGATTTTCAAATCCTTTTGATACTAACATTCCCTGGGAACTTCAAATGGAAATGATTGATCTACAATGGGATAATTAAGAACAAATATCAAAACCCATCTTTGTTGGAATTTTATAAGAGTCTTCCACTGACACAATTTGATAATTTGCATAAATTTGCTCTGTCTGTTTTCTGTTTTTGGTACTACTTATTTGTGTGAGAAAACCTTCTCCAAAAAGAAGTACACAAAAAAATGTTTCTGCTGATGAGCATCTTAAATCTCTTTTAATAATTGGTACAAGTAAATTAGTCCACAACTACAAACTATTGTCAGTGGAAAATCTCAATTACATAAATCTCTTATATTTCATTGTCATTATTTTGTTATAAGTTATGTATTTTTAAAATGTATAAAATGTTAGTTGGATTCATTTCAATAATTTTTAGTTATTATATACTGAAGTTAAATTTTCTGCATATTATACATGTCTTTACTCATTAAATTCTGTGTTTCTTTATCCAACTTATCACAAAAACAATAACAATAAGCCTACAAGAATGTTATGATTAGCGGGGTTAGCCCATGACCATATCAATGTAGATGTCATATTAATAATTATTCAACAAAAATTAGAATACTTCAGTTTAAATAAATTTAATTTGCTATAAAATTATTTGTTCTCTAAAAGGAGTTTCCAAGTATGCTAGCTCTCCGCGGGCCGGATGTGGCCCTCGGGCCGTAGTTTGGAGACCCCTGCTCTATATTATAAACTCATCAGTACAAGAACAATGTTCATTTTTTTAAATGACTTCCTACATTTTTTGTTACATGTTTGTTTTTTGCATAAAATTCTAGATACTTTTTATTTAGCATCTCATACCCCTATATTTAATTGTTTACGAGATAATCGCATTTAAATACAAATTTAGAAGGAAAAAATTCGCTCATCTCCTAATGTTGTTTTACGTTTCTATGGTTCCAGCGGTTCTTAGAGAGTGGCATAATAACCATAGTAACTTGCTAAAAATGTTAAAATCACATTTTTTTAATCTTTAAAAAAAATGTTTAATCCCCCACTAAGAAAAAAGTCATCCTAATTACGTTACATTTATGTTTTCTTGTTCCTTTGTTACGTTAACCATCTTGAAACAATAACAGCGCCTTAAAACTAATAGTTTCGTTATATTTCCTTCAACCAAACAAAATCGTAGTTACGTTAAAAATACAACGTTCTAATTTCGAAACTTAAACGGCCTTGCTATGTATTTTGCATTGCTTAGGCCTGACACATTTTCTGTAACATCCACGTTATATAACTTACGTTATAAAGAGGATTTTCTAAGGATTTAAATAGACGGTTTTGTTATGTTGATTATAAACAAACTAGTGTTTTGTAATATTTCCGTTAATTAGTTATCACTAAAAAATCTTTTGGATCCTTAATGTGTGGTTTATAAAAATGTTGATATCAAAGTAATCAATCACGGAAATTACTAAACGATTTTCACTCCTTTCCGCATATATTATTTTCTGTTAAACTTCTGGGAGTGGGCGAAAATTTACTCTTATGCAAAAAAGCACTGACAAGGTGAAACATATTTTTTAAAAGGGATGCTGGTCAAATAAAAAAGATTTGATTAAATATTATTTGTGTTTACGTTTTGTAAAACTAAAACTGTATAATACCCTATCGTTTATTAAAACCACAAGAAATTATTTAATTAACAATATTAAAAAATTATTGTTTACCTTAAAACTTTAAGGTAAATATTTTTATGTACAAAAGTAAATGTTGCGTCCACTTTTTTATTAAACATGCCACTGAAAAAATATGGATTCAAAAATTGTTGTGATAAATCGCCTGTTAATTTTGATAATCATTTTTCGTCCAACCCGAAATAATACAATAGTTTCCAAGATATAACCAGTGACAACTGACTATCCTTAAAAAAAAATGCTGATATAAACAATAAGGAAAAATTTATTCATAAAAATATCTGATGTCTATCTGTCTGTAATATGAGTAATATTTAAAAAAAAAAGTCTAAAATTAGGTATAAAAATTGCCTACATAATTTATAAATGTTTATTGAAAATCAACTGTATGTACATTTATTTTTAATATCCATATTATGTTCTATTTTTTCCTCCTAGTTGCACCTGGAAAAGAAAAAATATTTGCCCCAAAACTTTTGGTTACTGACATAATTGCTTCATTAATTAAAAAGATAATTTTATATCGCAGGTTGGCAAAAAAAGCTGTATTTGCAGATTAGATTAAATTATTTGAGAGGAGATGGCAAAAACGAGAGATACTCGATTAGCCATTACTAAATGGTAAAAGTAAACTACTGATAAAAACCCCCCAATTTTGAAAAAACATTTGGAAACTTTGTACTAGATTGTTATTTTGCTTCTATTTGATAAACAATTCAAATAAAAATTCAGTTTATCCCTTAAGGAAACTTTTACTTACAGTTATACTAGATACTTCACTCGAGCTTTAAACCTATGCCTCTATTTTTAACTGCCGATCCACTTTCTGATTAGTTGTTATTTGAAAACAGACTGAACTGCATCTAGAATTTATTTCATAATTAATTTTCTAATAATTCTATTATTGTTATTAATTATGTGTCAACTGTCTAATATCAGGGCCTCTAAAAATGGTAATTGTTTACAAGTGGGGTTATCCCTATTTTTGGCCATATCGGTTGTTTACGGTTCACAATCGTGTCGTCCATTGTTACCTTAGTAGCGACTGTATTTTATATTGTTAATTTTTTTTTTAACTTTGTTTCATTCTCGCAATTGTCTTACCAAATACCATTTGTACTTAGATTTTGAACCAGATATTTTTGCCTGGTTTTTTATACTTCGAAAATTTAACTCATATACCCGGCCAACTCTGACCATTACCTATGATAAACTTTCATTATATGTTCAGTTTTTTGAGTTTTGTAGTTTTTATTTCTATATTTTCATCAATATTTCCAAAGTTTCCTGATATATTTCCGAAAATATTTTCAAATATATATTTCCGGAAATTTTCGATCATTTCTTATGAGTATTATTAAGGTATACAAAATCATGCATTAATAATCCTTATTAACAGATGATTTTCTAATAATGAACGATTACAATATAGGCAACAAAAATACACAGATTTAGAAATTAGCCTTTTTTAACCTTGTCATTCAAATAACAACCTTTAAAGCATTTGTCAAGTTGGTTGCCCAAAATTGAAATACATTTCGAAAAAAAGTCAAGAAAATATATGATTTTCACAATTAAGCAGCACAACGATCGCCCAAAAAATATAACTAACTCGGTCATTATTAGGCAAATAATGATAAGTACCCATATCTCTCTAATATTACCCTTGTTGGTTAAATGGTTATTTAATTTCTTTTTTTTAGCCACCAAAAATCGATGGAGTAAAAGTTTACAACAAATCTGTCTCAAAAGATTCTATTATCATCGACTTTGAGGTATTGTAAGTATTTTTAGCTAACTATCTATTTTAATTAATCTTCCTCTTAGAAATGAACCGCTCAGCACAGTCACAAAATATTTAGCTTTAATTTAATAATTTATGGGTAGCCTTGCGACCCAGAAGTGCAAATAGGCGTAAGAAAAAGAAAAATGTGAGTAAGTTTGCTCTTGCTCCAACGTGCTTATTTCTTGACGGGGAGGAACCGACCAATCAGCACGCAAAATGGGGTATATACCCCTTCCACCGACTATTCAGCACGTTGGAGCAAGAGAAAATATATACTGTGGTTCTATTTTTTATCTCGCACTGCCAATCGGTTAAACTGTCTGTAGGTATGTGATTAAAGATGTTAACGGATCATTTTTTCTTATCCTTTAAAATCCTGTCATTACATACCAACTTGCTTAATTCCATTCTTGATTCTGGGTTGCAGGTTGACTTGATAAGTAAATCAATACTTAGATTTCATATGATGAATCACCCAACCAGAACTCAAATCTTAGTATCTCTGTATGTTACAAAGAACTGCACACTGCACTACACTAAGACATTAACTACATCTATAACAATGATATCTTTTTTAGCTATGACGGAGACTGTGATATTAATTTTTCAATGTCTGGAGCTCAAATTGGAACAATAAAGGATTTTCAGGTAATAACAGCTTGTGTTATGAGAAAATCAAATAAAACGAGTAATTTTCTATCGTGTAGTTTCGATCGTCTCTTTTGTTACAATTCGATATATCTGAAATCCCTGATATAAATGCTTATAAAATCGCTAATATTTTCCCTATTTAATATACGAGGTGTCTGGAAAAATATAGGAAATCTCTCGGATATAAAAAAACACGTGAAAAGAATACTACAAGTTCATATAAACTTTTTTTTGTATAGGTCTCATCTTCAAGTATATTGGCTCCCAAAGGTCTCCAATGAAGTCAAGTTTTAAAAAAATAATTTACATTACTTCCTTTAACAGTAATTATTTACATATACCTGGTGGTTTAATAATTATTTTTTAAAAACTTGACTCCTTTGGAGCTCCTTGGGAGCCAATATACCCGAAGATGAGGCCTATACAAAAAAAGCCTATAGGAACGTGTAGTATTCTTTTCACGCGTTATTTCATATCCGGGACATTTTCCACGTTTTCCGGGACACCCTGATAAAATAAATTTACAAATTAAGAAGGTAGATCAGTGGTAGTGATCAAGAAAAACAAAAAGTAAGATTGTGTCCTTTACATATCTGCCAATATCACAATTAAAGGATTTTTTTCCTTTTTTAATTTTAAGAAATGATAAATATTTTTTTTAGAAAAAAACAGGACTAAACAGTTGTAATTAATCACTTGACTCAATTGCTTCGAAATTTTATCATTTAAACATACCACATAAAGCATTATAACATATTTAAATATTAGATCTCATGTTTAACTAATGTATAATTTTTATAACAAAAAGTACTGAAAATTTTATTGTTACTTCAAGCGTTAAAAAATCTAATATGGTAATGGGAGGTGGACAACTATTTTAATGTTAATTAGAGTAAATTTATTATGGTGTAAACTATAATTAAGTACAAATTGTTGCAGAAACAAATGATTTATTTATTTATTCAAAGCTAGTTTAAAAAAAATAGAATAATAGATTCTTAACTGATGTGTTCAAAGGTGTAAAAAATAAATATTAAAAAAAATCACAATCAAACAGAGAAATAATACTAAGTTGTCTATGGTGGTGGCTTACCTTTTTTTCTGTATTTTTCGTAATTGAAAAGTAAAACTTATGGATAGGTATCATGAAATTGAAATGAAAATGAAATGACGTTTTTTTCTACATGTCTCGTGATTTCAATTTTTACTGGACACTCAAATTTTAATTTTTAAATAAGACAATCTGTATATTTTTTCATTTTTGAATTTCTTTGAATATTTTGCATCTACGATGCCTTATAATATGTCACGTTTTGACAGATTTGAAAAAAAAACTAATTCGAAACCAAAGGTTTCATCGTGTAAAGTTTATTTTGGCGTGTACCCAATGAAACTTTTTAATTAAGTGTTTTTACAATTTGCAATTTTTGTATTATTTTTTGCATTTATGCAAATAGTATGAGTTATTTTGATTTAAAAAAAATCCTATTTTAGATGGGTGTGGAAATCAGAGTTGTCCTCAAACCATTACTTTTTAAAATGCCCATTGTCGGAGGAATACAGGTATTTTTCCTTAACATTCCAGACATACATTTTGAGTTAGAAGGCATCACTGGAATACCGGGTTTTAGGTAAGAATTTCATATTTCTTAAGAAAAACTTACCTTTTTATCTATACCATCTTATTTCTTTCAGCTTTTTAGTTCGTCAGAAAATAGAAGAAATAATTAACAAAAAATTAGTTTTTCCGAATAAAATAACCAAAAGATTTACAAAGTCAATTGAAGCTGCAGAACTAAAGTCGATAGAAGCCGAAGTAAGTATCCTAATAATAACCTAAGGGCTCGTGAGCGCCAATCTTACGTCATAATAGGTCTGTTTTGTTATCCAGAAATATTTTAAACTTTTTTATACTTATATACACCTTTAATAAGTGCGCTTACGTAAAAAAGTGTACACTATTTCTGAATAACAAACTAATATAAAAGCTGACAAGTTCTCTGCGCAATGTCACAAATTGGTCTAAAGCCGGGTCTCCACTGTGCGAAAATTATACGCGCAACCGTTTCACGAAACTAGTCTCGCGTTGCCAATCCCGAAATTCAGTTTTGTATATTGGTTTCAGACATAAATATGCTTTGTTTGTCCTATTTGATTGTCTTGTATCTCTTAAGGATGAATCGAAAATTCCTTTACTCAAATTTGCCATGATACTTATTGTCTGGCAATCCCGGAGAAGCAATTTTTTTAAATGTTTGCTACCTGTTACCTGCCAAAAAAAAACGTGCCAAAACGCACTGAACATCGTAGACGAATGGTGCAGGGAGGAAGGTCTGTCGATTAATCCACAAAAGACCGTTATTGTTCCCTTCACAAAGAAAAGAGCACTAAAGGCACTCAGATGTCCAAAGCTCAATGGAATGGAAATCCCCTTTTCAAAAGAGGTTAAGTATCTAGGAGTCATTTTTGACCAAAAGATGAACTGGGGACCACACCTCAACAAACTTGTTCAGAAGGCAAAAATTGCCCTCGGGAGATGTCGCAGACTTTGTGGAAAAAGCTGGGGACTTAACCCAAAGATGAACATGTGGTTGTATAAAATGGTAATAAGACCCATGATAACCTATGGTTCAGTTGCCTGGGGGGCAAGAGTCTCACAGACCATAGCAATCAGACAACTTCAAAGTGTGCAAAGGCTAGCATGCGTATGCATCACGGGAGCTATGAGAACAACTCCAACCGCAGCCCTGGAAGTGCTGCTAAACCTGCTGCCACTCCACATCTACATACAGGGGCAAGTAAAGGCGGTACTCTATAGGCTCAAAGGAGGTCAAAGTCCAATTATAGAACACCGAGTCCTTCGGTGGACACCGAAGGACTCCAAGATGGGAAATAGAGGAGGACCAAGAGGTCAGCTCATTGTTTGAGATGCCCTCAGACAGGACAACCCCTCGTTTCATCTTCAATAGACACTTTCGTATTGTCATACCAGATAGGGAGGACTGGAAGGAAGGCCCTCCAATCATAGCCGATCATATCTGGTATACAGATGGCTCCAAGACCAACAAGAGTGTAGGAGTTGGCATCTATGGAGATAAGCCTAGAGAAAAGGTAATCTTAAGTCTCGGTCAGCACGCCACGGTTTTCCAAGCGGAAATCGCAGCAATAGTGCATTGCGCCGTGAGGATTAAAGAAAAAGGGAGTAAAGGAAAAAATATCATCATTTACTCAGATAGCCAAGCGGCCCTGAAGGCCATCAGTTCCCCAAAAGTTACTTCCAAACTAGTCGGGGACTGTATACAGTCCCTGGAAAAAGTCGGCTTGGCAAACAAACTTACGTTAGCCTGGGTACCAGGCCACGAGGGCCATCCAGGCAACGAAGAGGCCGACGACCTAGCCAAAAGAGGATCAGCCGCGGAAATGATAGGCCCGGAGCCATTCTGCGGTATCTCGGCAGGTCTCTTCAAAGCATCTATTAAGAGTTGGGTAGACAGACAGTTTCAAAGCTGGTGGGTACAAACACCGGGACAACGACAGGCAAAGCAGTTCATTAAGACCTGCTCGGCCAAGTTTACATCGAACCTACTGAGCCACAGCCGTAAGGTCGTAAGGATAACCGTAGGTCAACTAACAGGACATTGTAAACTCAACAAGCACCTGGAAAGAATAAACCTGGTGGAGGGTAGCCTGTGTAGGTTCTGCCAGGAGGCTGAAGAAACAGCCTTACATGTGTGGTGCCATAGCGAAGCACTATGCAGGCTTAGGTTTACTAGGCTTGGGGAGGAAGCCAAAACCGGCAAGTTATATGGAGTGGCCAGTGTCAAGACTCTGGAGTCTAGTTAAGAAGACGGGCTTGGACAAGGTATTCTAAAGAACGATAGGAGAAACCACAATAAATCTGGTAAGGTTGCAGTGGTGGAGGGCATTTTTCGCCATCTCCGCTCAAATAATCTAATCTAATCTACCTGCCAAATTCACGATGAATCAAAGTTAACAGTAGTTAATCGTTACTACCCCGGTTGGAGACATTGCGCAGGAAAACTTTCAGCTTTTATATTATGACCATGAAGGTATAAACCAGGAGTCCTAACAGTGTAGAAACGAAAATTGTGGACACGAAGTATGGGGTAGAAGTTCTGTCGACAAAGGGCGCTACTTTTTAGGACGTACTTATTTAAACTAATGCGCGGGAAGTATTATCTCTGTTTCTTGGATGTTAATAAATACAATTATTTATTAAATATAACTATATAATTGATAAACAAAATGAAAAGGCTTTAATATATAATTGTACATTTTTTAAAAATCAAAACAGAATATTTTACTTTAATAATACTAGATACTTATAAATATATTTGGAAATAAACGAAATTAGGTATACTACTAATTGTAAGTAAACAGTGATTATCAAATTCAATTATTTATCGATGAAAAACCTACAATTACATTTTTCAGTGGTTACAATTACAAAATTAATGTAAAAAAATCTATACTTCGTCTTTGTGCACTGACGTATATAAGGGGGGGGGTTTAGGGGGTTCGGACCCCCCCATTGTAGATAACGATAGTTGCTTAACAGTGGCGTAACTACAAAATTTGGGCCCCCCTGCAACTTTGGAGCAAGCAGTGCACCCTAAAAATACAAAATTTGCAAAATACTATTAAAACAAATTAAGTAACGGAAAAAACTATGAATTTTGTATATAAAAAACATGTTTTAAAATACAAACTCTAACACAAAAGAGACAAATAGAAAATAGAAACATATTGAATTTACAAAACACAAACACTAACTTTAACAACAGATATAGTAAACTGGAGATCTAACAAATAAAAATAAATTAAAACTATTAAAAGTTTTTATTCCGAGCTTTCATATCATCAAATTGATTAATCGCTTCAATTTTAAAGGTGTGTTTTGTTTTTAAAAACTCTTTTTACTGTTAATTAATATTACAGTTTTATTATATTTAAGTAAAATTATATAGTATTCTTTATAGAGATAAAATTTAAAAATTACTTAATTTTTTTTAAGCTATAAGACAAACATTTCTAACGAAAGAGCCCATATAAGTACGACCGGGGCTCTACCGGGCCCCTCGCGTTCTTGGGCCAGCGGGGGTGTAGCTACGCCACTGTTGCTTGGTCCGCCGCAGTGCGGGGAGCGGGGGAATGGGCACTGCCACCGCCGCCCTCGCTTTTGCGGCGTGCACCAAACCAATCTAGTTTAGTCTATTTTGTCTCTTTGCGTTGCGCAATTATAATACAGAAATAAGTGTCGCTTTTAAAAAGTATAAAACGAATAATCAGGTATCTCTTTTAAGTTTTTTTCTAAGAAAGATAGACCAAAGCCCAATGAACTTTTGTCAAAAGACGATGTGGACCTTCCTAACTTTTATTGCCTCTGCCCTTGGACGTCTCGATTTGTAATGGTCTAGCGTAGTCAACTCCAGAGTGGGAAAATGGTTGTGATGGTGTAACTCGTGCTGTCGGAAGTTGTCCCCTTAATTGCTAGGCTGTCTGGGTCTTAAATCGAATACACTTTATGCATTTTCCAATGTTAGTTTTGACTGTTCTTTTCTCATTGACGATCCAGTACATTTGCCGAATGTATGCTAATGTTAGCTGGTTTCCGCCGTGTAGGGTTTTCCAATGAGCATCATTAATAACCAATTTGCTAGGGTGACTATAAGAATGCAAAATCGCAGGGTGTTTGGAGTTAAATGACAGATGCGGTAACTTGCTTTTTCTCTAGTAGAGCATCAATTTCCTCTTTGGGGACCCCTCCCTTGTCAAAGCTATAGCTACGTCCGTGTCTTTGTGTATATAAAAATGAACCCAGATAATAGTACACTTTTGTGTCACTCGTGGCGTCAGACGTACTGTTACTATTATTATTATTATTATTATTATTATTATTATTATTACTCCTTAAAAATGCATACCGACGTGGTTGATTTTTCCAAAAAATAATCTAATGAAATAAAAATAATGTTTAATTTTTAAGTGATTAATTTTAAAATGTAATTGTAAGTTTTTCATTGATAAATAATTGAATTTGATAATGATTGTTTACTTAGTCGTATAATTTCGTTTATTTTCAAATGTATCTAGTATTATTAAAGTAAAATATTCTGTTTTCATTAAAATAAAAATGTAAAATTATAGATTATAAACTTTTTATGTTGTTTATCAATCATATAATTCCATTTAATAAATAATTGTTTTTATTAACGTCCAAGACATAGAGATAAATACTTCCCGCGAAATACTTTAAATGAGTAAGTCCTGAAAAAAGCGCCCCTCTGCTGACAAAAGATCTGTCCCTGAAATTGTAGCCATTATTCTTAGACTCTCCATACCGCCATGTACCAGAAAAGCACGATTAAAGTTTATATCTATACAGGGTGTCCGGCAAAATGTGGGGAATCTGCAGGAAATCAAAAACAAAAGAAAAAAACACGTGAAAAGAATATTTTTATATATTTGTTCATATATAATTCATATAAACTTTTTTCGTATAGTCCTCCTCTTCAGAGATATTGGTTCCCAAAGATCTCCTATGGAGTCAAATTTTTAGAGATAATTATTGAACCACCGGGTATATTCTAAATTTATTTTAATAAGATTGAATACCACGTAAAACTCTTCAAATTACTATCAAAGAAAGTGTAGTGAATTACTCACAGCTATAGGGACGCACTAGTAAAACTCTGATCCCTTTTTTACGCCCTGTTTTAATAAGAACATTGTACAACGTTTTTTTATAAACCTGTAACTATTGACTAAAATTTCAGAACTGTTTCTTCATGTCGCTAATCCTAACCGTTTTCGAAAAATTGTCACTTTATTACATCACTTATTTGGCGTATTTCAATAAAAGATGCATCTTTGTTCCTATCAACCCTGAACCAACCTTTTAATAAAAGTCCATGTTGAACTCCCTTACGACGTTTGTAACTTAAAGTTTAACTTTTTAGTGTTATGGTTTATTATGTTGGTGACTTCATATTTAACCCGACAAAATTCTGGGGATTAACAATGTAAATAAAAGTGGCGTTTTTTCGAAAACGGTTAGGATTAACGAGATGAGTTATATTTTATAGTTGTTTAAAGTTGTAAAATTTTACATTTTATCAATTATACTTACTTACTTACAAATAGCTTTATTAATTATGTACATATTTACAATACTTCCTAAGACTACATGTGTATATACAATATATTTACAAAACATAAACACAAGTAAACAGTAAAGCGCAGAGGACTGCGAACATAGGACAATCCTGGAGCATTTTGGATGTACCTAAAAACGCCGCACTTATCGATCAATAATTTTCGGTAAACAAATTCATAAGGCGCGCGTCGGCCGGCAAAGCGATCAACTCAATACGTTTATTCCTGAAATAATTCTTTACTATCGAACGCTCGACAGCTAAAGTTTTACTGTGTCGATTATTTGCGACCAAAAAGTTTTTTTTTATAAAATAATAATTATTAATAATGGATGTTTACGAACTGGAAGAGAAAATTAAAATTATTAAATGGTATCACCGTGAAAATCCTGTTAGGGGAATTAGGGAATTATTTATTAATTTATTTCCAACCAGGCCGACTCCCACGATTTCCACTATTCACCGAGTCATTAAAAACCTTCTGACATTTGGTTGTTATCTCCAAAAAAACATAAACATGATAGTGTCCCAGAAGAAAACAACGAAAGGAAAATAAAGGAAATTATGGTAGTGGCAAGTGTTATTAAAAATCCTACAATTTTCATTAATACAATTGCAAAACAGGTTAATTTGAGCAGAAGATCAGTGGGTAGAGTGCTGAGAAAAATGGATACCGATCCTACAAAGTAAGAAAAACCTATGAAATTTTCTCTGATGATCATTTTAGACGAATGCAATTTTGTGAAACTGTAATGGAAATGGAAAATAACAATGATTTTTTTTTGGGTCACGTAAAATCACAAATTTATGGTTTCCAGGAGAATAGGGCTAATAATCTACAAGAATTGCAATTATAAATTGAAAATTCTTTTAGGATTATTACCCTCAGCATTCTAGCAAATGTCAGAAGGCGTTTTATGACAATCTTGGTTATTGTTTGGCTCAAGAAGGTGGTTTATTTGAGCATCTTCGATAACTTCAAAGAGTTTTTCTTTTTTTATTCTATGAATGCACATTAATTTATTTTTTTAAGAATATCTTCTACGTTCCATTATTTATTTGAGAAAATTCTTTTATTTTATTAGGAAAAACTGTTTGGTTCTTAAGACCCTAGCAAACGTTCAGGTCCCGTAAGCAACTAATTTTAAATTTATGGCTGATAAGAAATCCGATCGAAGTCGGTTGACGCTAGCTAGCTCCTGCTACTTGCCTATAAACACCACAAAATACGAAAGGAATAAAAGAAATGTCAAGTTCGTGTATTTCGTTGGCCGCAGTGTGGAAATGTGGCAACGTAAGATCTCGGTTGGGCCGATAATCGCATCCTATTTTATCGACAGGGTTTTGTGATTCAATATGGCTGCCCTTTGTTTACTTTTTAAAGTTATTTTATTTACATTTTCTAATATTTTATTAAACAAGTAATCTGAACTGCTGGAAGAAAATTATTTAAAATTTTTGTTTAATAATTGAATAAGAGAAAAAATGTGTTGTTTTTTAGTAAGGGTAAAAATAGGTTATTAGTGTTTGTCTTTTAAAGGAAAAGTGCAGTTAAATTTCAGATTACCTGCAAATAAAAAAGATATTAGAAAATGTACAATTAGGTGATTTTTAGTTAATAAAAATACATATTTTAAAAAAGCAAGAGTATTTTATTTATCTGGAAAAAAATTAAATACAATATACAATAAAACTACACTATATAAAAGTTTACACTGCAAAATAAAAATTTAAAATAATTTAATATCTTTAATTAACAACATTTATAATATATTTTTAAAAAAGTTATTTTCAGTCAAGATGCCAAAAACCACGACCTATTATGTATTCGTAAGGAATCTAAAAAATGTTTATTAATTTACTTAATAAGTTACCAAATTTACATTCTGCCCTTTAATAACTAGTCAAACTTTACATTCTGCCCTATAATTTAAACAAAGCAGGATCTTTTTAAAACAAAGTAAACTTTTGTTCGTAATACTTCATAAAGGGGGAGGCGGCACCTGTATTAATTTAAAAATTTAATGAAATAGTATAAGTTAAATATATATTAATTTTTCAAAATTATTTAATGTAATCAAAAAGCATATTTATGCCACTCATTAAAATAATATTTTAAATTGATACACGTGTGTGAAACCTTCATATAACGAAGGATACAAAATTTTTAATAGGGTAGATAATATGTCATTTGATATAGTAATATTTGTAGAATGCAATAATATTTTGCCAAATAAAAAAATAATTATTGGTCAGTTTTACCATTTAGATAAAAAAAATATACACAATTAAGCAAAATCCTTACACAGATATATGAAATGAGAAACCGGTACACGTTCGTGCAACCACCATATAACAAAGAATACACAATATTTTATAGGCTGGATAATATGCATTTTGTCATAGTATTTATATAAAAGGAAAAATTTTTCTGCCAGATATCAAAGAAAGTATTAAACAATTTCACTATTTAAATAACTGGAAAATATACAAAAAAAGCCAAATACTTACAGATATATGAAATTAGAAATATACATAAGTAAGAGTTATGATAAACAGTGCTTCACCTAAAAAAAAAATAGATATTAAAAATAAGTACTTATATGCACTAGTAATATGCCTAAATAAAGTCTTAAATTTACAAAATATACAAGGAACATTTAATCACTTATCGTGATATTATAATTATACAAGAATAGGGTCCTTGCACGCAAAATAAATGTTTATAATTTCTATGTAGTTCGATTAAATATGGGTCTAAAATTGCGTGTGTAAATTAGTATACTGATAAATAAAGTAACTTCTGAGATATTTCAAAAATAAAAGTACTAAAAATTCAAATTTTCTAAAACGATTCTGATTGGATAGCGTCATCACTAGGTAATAATTTGCCAAATCTCCAACTTAATTGTACTGTTTGACAAAAAACTTGAAATACCTATTTGATTTGTGAGATGAGAAATGAACTCGTGTAAAAATCTCTGATCGTATTACTGTCATAAAACTGATAAAGAATACTTACATCAAAGTGATCTTCACAAACAAACAAACTAGATGTTGAAGATAACCTTTCAGGATCACGTCCCCCTGCTTGAAGCCATAGATTCCTTAAAGCCTTATCAGATGGAACTTGAACAAAAGTCTTTCCAGGCATATTAATAGACGTATTTTTGCAATGAGTAATTATACACCAACGGTAAACTTTACTCATTTTGAGACACAACCGTAAAAATCCAATACAAATCACACAGAACAAGAGCAACGATAAAATGAAAACAAATATTGCAAAAGCGAGGTTATAAAACCGCCCAGTTCAATGCGTACATCTAGTGTACATCTCCACTGTGTCATTGTACCAATGCCAAAAATTGTACTACTAGGCTATTTGGCAACGCAGACATTTACCTATAAATGACGTCATTTATAAGTAACCTAACAGAAAGCGTTTTCGCGGGACCTTTGAATTTCGAAGTTATTAAATCGAAATATCGGCAAAAAAGCGAATTAAAGAAAAAACGAAGTAGTAGGTTTTGAAGAACGGTCTATAATAGTGCAAACGACATCATTAAAAAAAAAATGTGCAAGGACCCTATTAAAGCCTTAATACATTTTGAATAATTTGCAACCAACTCTTTCATAAGAACAATGTGAACAATATATTATCTGTCGTTCACCATATTTTTAAGGGGATGCTTTAGGCATAACATTTTAAACTACTTAAATTAAATCTGTCAAACCTAACATTGATAAAATCGTCTTGAAGAGTGAAGAGGGTTGTAATTTTGCAGTTAGATATAGGGTTACCATTAAAAAGTACATAATTAATTCCACTTTACCTATTTAAATCATGAAAAAAGGCTTTTCTTTTCATTATTACAAACACTCAAGGCAATAGCAAGTTAAAATTATGAATATTAGTTGGATAATTTGTTAACTTTATTTTAAATTTTAAAATTTGCAAGCGTAAAATGATCTTAAGACGTGCTTAATACCCTTTCGAAGCTATCTACTAACATTTCACCGTCACCTTAACTTATACAATAACACTTCTACATTAAAAACTATTAAACAATTTCCAAGCACTTTTAAAAACCATATTAGATGATACTTTGCAAACAGAATAACATGCAGTCTGCGGAGTATCCAAAAATTTTCAAGCATGGAAAAAAAACTTACCAGATTAATAGCAAATACAAAAAGATAAAGCCTTTGTTTTGTAGATAAGGGTAAGAAAAATATTGTTTTACGCATTTTAAAACAAACCTGCTCCAACAGTTGCATTTTTCCTAGAATTTTCTGTCCTGAAAAATTAAGTGTGGTTAGAAAACCTTTATCCGTCAACATTTATTAATTATACCGCGTAAAAAGTGTTAAGATTTATAAAGCTAATTACAAATTATAATACTTACTAAAATTTAGACAAAATATATGAAAATTTTCAGTTTAAATCAAGTTTTTAATCAACCAACATGTACGAATAACCAATAATGAAATAATACTAGTACGCATACGCAATGGCCGGAATAAATATTTACTTTTAGAAAATAAGAATTAATGGTTGTTTGTATATACAAAACCTGAAATTATATCATTGGCTTAAAAATCATTTACTAGTGTTAGATTTTTATTCAGCCGCTTCGTCGGTTGGGTGGCCGGTATTAAATGAGTCACTGACAGAAATTTTGGACTTTAGGTATAGATTAGATTAGATTATTTGAGCGGAGATGGCAAAAATGACCTCCACCATTGCAACCTTCCCAGATTTATTGTGATTTCTCCTATGGTTCTTGAGAGAACCTTGTCCAGGCACGTCTTCTTAACTAGACCTCAGAGTCTTGACACTGGCCACTCCATATATCTTGCCGGTTTTGGCTTTTCCTCACCAAGCCTACATAGTGCTTCGCAGTGGCACCACACATATACGGCTGTTTCTTCAGCCTCCTGGCAGAACCTACACAGGCTATCCTCCACCAGGGCTATTCTTTTCAGGTGCTTGTTGAGTTTGCAATGTCCTGTTAGTTGACTTACCATTATCCTTACGACCTTACGACTGTGGCTCAGTAGGTCCGAGGTAAACTTGGCCGAGCAGGGCTTAATGAACTGCTTTGCCTGTCGTTGTCCTGGTGTTTGTACCCACCAGTTTTGAAACTCTCTGTCTACCCAGCTCTTAATAGATGCTTTAAAGAGGCCTGCCGAGATTCCACAGAATGGCTCAGGGCCTATCATTTCCATGGCTGATCCTCTTTTGGCTAGGTCGTCGGCCTCTTCGTTACCTGGGTGGCCCTCGTGGCCTGGTACCCAGGCTACCGTAAGTTTGTTTGCCAAGCCGACTTTTTCCAGGGTCTGTATACAGTCCCCCACTAGTTTTGACTTAACTTTGGGAGAACTGATGGCCTTCAGGGCCGCTTGGCTGTCTGAGTAAATGACGATGTGTTTTCATTTACTCCCTTTTTCTTTAATCTGCACGGCACAATGCATTATTGCTGCGATTTCCGCTTGGAAAACCGTGGCGTGCTGACCAAGACTTAGGGTTATCTTTTCTCTAGGCTTGTCTCCATAGATGCCAGCTCCTACTCCCTTGTTGGTCTTGGAGCCATCTGTATACCAGATATGATCGGCATTGATTGAAGGGCTTTCTTTCCAGTCCTCCCTATCTGGTATGACAATCCGAAAGTGTCTGTTGAAGATGAAACGAGAAGTTCACCTGTCCAAGGGCATCTCAAACAATGAGCTGACCTCTTGGTCTTCCTCTTCGATCAAAAAATGTCCAGCCTAGTATGAAAATAACTGTCAGAGTTGGCCCCGCCGATTTTGCGCAATAACGAAATTCCACGAAATAATTTAATGTGTTGTCTACTTACACACTGATAAATCAGTGTGTAGTTAGGCAACACATTATACTTTTATGAGAGCCGTATCAATTTCAATTGCTTTGCTTTGTGTGATTATATTTTGTGGTTGCAGAAGTTTTTTTGGATTGATAAAAACCTTCTTATTTTAGTGATTAGTGTTTATTAAATTGTGACTATAATTTTGTGTTTATTATTTGTTACTTATAATATCGTAACAAAATGACTAGAGGTTGTATGGTTTTATCTTGCAAATCTAAGGGTAACATACCCGGCATTTTTTACTTTAGGTAAGTATTTATTTTATTTAAATTAGGTGCTTCTTATGAGACGTAACGTTAGGTAATCGAATAAATACTAATATATCAATTATGAATTATAGAAAATGAAAATTTCATAGGAAATAGCAGTGAGAAAAGTAAACCAATCTTAACTATCTTTTAGATGATTTCCACAATGTTTGTGTTTTTCTGTGGATTATTAAAAAGAAATAGGGTTTACATTTAAATTAATTCTTTTAAAGGATCAAAATTATTAATTACTGGGCAGACCAGGCAAATTTTAATATATACAGGTCCCTCTAATTGAATAAAAGAAAGGACAATTTTATGTTAAAGTTCCTTTTTGCTTTGTATTTGTTTAAAAAGAAATTAGATTTTTGGTTTCTTAAACTTACATTATCAACTTTTTAAGCTCGACATACTGTAGACACATAATATTTAACGGTTACTGTTACAATGGATACCTAGGTACCAAAGGTTACTAAACATTTTTAACCACTGTTATTCTGTCTTATAAATGTTTGTTATTAGTGAAAAGTATATGCCTAAAAAGCAGTTATAAAAATTTTCACTTTTTAATGTACAACCACAATCTTAGGATTAGATTAAACTCATTTACACTATCTTGCCCTTCTTTTATTACAAAATTGGTGATAAGTACATGAAACTATCATACAATGTTTGAAATTTATTTTTAAAATATCGTGTTTTTATTTATTTACTAAAATTTTTGGTAAAAATACAAAACTCCCAAAAATATCGACCATTTAAATAGAAGGTTGTAAAGTGGCGCCATCTATTCTTTCCATATTATATCAGATGATATAAAATCCAATATTACACAATAATTTTAAATATTCTATGGTAGTATCGTTTAATAACCAACAATTTTGTGCAAAAAATAAAAAAACAGTGAATGCTTGAATTTGACATTTGATGATGTCAACTTTATAGATAGTAACAAAGAATTATGGAAGTCCGGCTCCGACCTACTATTCATTGCGCAAACTCCGCGGGGCCAATCCCACGATTCCCGCTGCCCTGTACGCCTGGACAATTTTGTTCTACAGTATTGGGCTTCCATACACCTTTAAACTTCCTTGGTCTTCCCCTATTTCCCATCTTGAGGTTCTTTGATATCCTATAATTGTACTTTGACCTCGCTTGAGTCTATAGAGTACCTTTTAAGCGGTTATATACAGGTAAATTATTTTGTTTAAATTTTATTTTTGTAATGTACAGGTTGTCCAATTTTCGACACCTTTTACAGGGTATCTTCGTAATTCTTAGTACTATCAAAAAAATGATATAGGATGTAGAAATATATGTATTTTTTTTTTTGGGTCAAACTTAGAATGGTAAAATTAAAATTTGGCCTACATAAACATATTTAAAAAATACTAATTTTAGAATGAGCCATTTACATTTTAGATTAAAAATATAAAATTCCATAATTCAATTTTCGCGCCCAACCGAGATCTTATGTTGCCAAATGTTGTCTGTGGCCAACTTCGCTATCTCACTGACACCCCCCTGATAAACACTGCATCCTCTTACTAAAAATAAAAACGTAGTACAGAACTAAACTGGGCAGATAATTCTTCCGAATTTATCACCGCACTCCCCACCAGTCCCAACCAAAAATGAACCACGCGAGGAAACCAGACGGAAATTGAAATACAAGCCACAAAATTATTATTGGTATTTTAGAATTGGGTACATCCAAAATCGCCCAGGAGCCTCCTATGTTCGCAGTACGGTGCGCTTTACTGTATACAATATTTATAGGTTACAGTCTCGAGTGCCTTCGCAGGCTTTGAGAATGGGCGACAACTGGGTGAGGGTTGGGGCTGGTGGAAATCCTAGATAGTGGGGAAGTATTGGTTTCGGGATGGATAGCATTTTCCGATCAGCGATCTCACAAATGTTATTAGGCATTGGTTCTGCTAAAAGCTTAGGAAAATTTTATTGAGTTCAATTTAACATATTGTATTTAAAAAGAGTTGCTGGGAAAAGTACCCAAAAACCCAGCTTGTTTTACGTATCAATTATAAATGAAGGGCACTTTATTTTTAGTCAATAGTTAAAGATTTGTAAAAAAAACGTTATCCAATGTTCTTATCAATACAGGGCGTAAAAAATGGGATCATAAGTGTCACACCTAGTCCGTCCCTGGGGCTGTGAGTATTTAACACAAGGAAGTTTAAAGGTGTATGAAAGCCCAATACTGTACAATAAAATTGTCCAGGCGTACAGGGCAGCGGGAATAGGGGGGTTGGCCCCGCGGAATTTGCGCAATGAATAGTAGGTCAGGGCCGGATTTCCGTAATTCTTTGTGACTTTCTATAAAATTGACATCATCAAATGTCAAATTCCAACATTCACTGTTTTTTTTTTATTTTTTGAACAAAATTGTTGGTAATTAAAGGATACTACTATAGCATATTTAAAATTATTGTGTAATATTAGATTTTATATCATCTGATATAATATGGAAAAAATAGATGGCGCCACTTTACTGCCTTCTATTTAAATGGTCGATATTTTTGGAAGTTTTGTATTTTTACCAAAAATCTTTGTAAATAAATAAAAACACGATTTTTTAAAATAAATTTCAAACATTGTATGATAGTATTATGTACTTATCACCAATTTTGTGATAAAAGAAGGGCAAGATAGTTTAAATGAGTTTAATCTAATCCTTAGATTCTGGTTGTACATTAAAAAGTGAAAATTTTTATAACTGCTTTTTAGGCATATATTTTTTACTAATAACAAACATTCATGAGACAGAATAACAGTGGTTAAAAATGTTTAGTAACCTTTGGTACCTGAGTATCCATTGTAACAGTATCCGTTAAATATTATGTGTGTACAGTATGTCGAGCTTAAAAAGTTGATAATGCAAGATTAAGAAACCAAAAATCTAATTTATTTTTAAACAAATGGTATTGTCTCGAAAGTTGCCTCCTCTCCGATTTTGATCAAATTTGGTATACAGGGGTTTTTTGGGGCGCTGATTACAAATCTAAATATCTTTTCGGCAACGTTTCGTTTCCGAGATCTTCTTCATCAAAGTTGAAAATTAAACTAACCTCATTTTTACTATATTCTCCCTTCTTTTTGTACACAATTCTTGATTTTTACACTAAAGTGGCACACGATATTTTATAAACACCTTTTAAAACCTTGTATTTTTATTTATTTTACATCTTTTTTCCATTAAATTGCGAACTTTCAAGTTCAAAGGCAGCAGCCATATTTGCTTAAAAAATAAAAGTGTAAAAAAGGTGTAAAATAAACTTAAAAAAAAGTTTTTAAAAGGTGTTTGTAAAATATTGTGTGTCAATTTAGTGTAAAAATCAAGAATTTTGTGCAAAAAGAATGAGGAATAGTGTAAATAAGAATATCTCGAAAACGAAACATTGCCGATTTTTTTTTAGATTTGTAATCAGCGCCCCATAAAACCGTACCAAAATTGTACTTCCTTTCATTCAATTAGAGGGACCTGTATATATTAAAATTTGCCTGGTCTGCCCAGTAATCAATAATTTTAATCCTTTAAAAGAGTGTACTAAATTATTAAATGAAATAAAAGTAACTAAATGTAAACCTTATTTCTTTTTAATAACCCACAGAAATACACAAACATTGTGGAAATCATCTAAAAGATAGTTAAGATTGCCTTACTTTTCTCACTAATATTTCCTGTGAAATTTTCATTTTCTATTATTCATAATTGATATATTATTATTTATTCGGTTACCTAACATTACGTCTTATAAGAAGCACCTAATTTAAATTTAAAAAATACTTACCTAAAGTTAAAAAAACGGGTATGTTACCCTTGGATTTGCAAGACAAAACCATACAACCTCTAGTCATTTTGTTACGATATTATAAGTAACAAACAATAAACACAAAATTATAGTCACAATTTAATAAACACTAATCACTAAAATAAGAAGGTTTTTATCAATCCAAAAAACGGTACTCCGGCTCTCATAAAATTATAATGTGCTAACTTCACACTGATTTATCAGTGTGTAAGTAGGCAACACATTAAATTATTTCGTGGAATTTATTTATTGCGCAGAATCGGCGGGGCCAACTCTGACAGTTATTTTCATACTGGGCTGGACACTTTTTGATCGAATGGGCCATAGCATTGGGCTTCCATACACCTTTAAACTTCCTTGATTTAACAATACTTTCTTTAATAGTTACTTGAAGAATCTTACTTTATATGACATCTTATTAAAATAAAATTGAAATATACCTGGTAGTTCAATAGTTATGTCTAAAAAGCTTGATTTCATTGGAGCTCTTTGGAAGCCAATATCTCTGAAAAGGTGGCCTAAACGAAAAAAGTTTATATAAACTTTTAGTATTTTTTTCACGTGTTTTTTCATATCCGCGAGATTGCCCACCTCTTCTGACACACCAAGTATATTAATTAAGTGCACAGGGTGTTCGGAAAATCCGTAAAACTTATATTTATTTTAGTTTTAAAATATTTTAGGGTGTCTTAAGAGTACATGTCTTTGAAGCTAAAGACTTGGAGAAAAAAGATGTTACTGGAAAATCAGATCCTTATGTTATACTAAAGGTTGGAGCACAAGAACATAGAACGCATGTTATAAAAAGGGACCTTAATCCACAATGGGATTATTATTGTGAGGTAAAATATCTTTTAAATATACAGAGAAAAATAGATTTACTATTAAAAATTTCCTAATGTGTGTAACAAATTAAATTTTTTGTTCTAGTTTATAATTTTGGATCCGGTGGCTCAGCAACTTTATTTTAAGCTTTTCGACCAGGATGAGTTTAATGAAGATGATTTTCTCGGCAGGTTGGTACATATAATCCTCTTTTTTCACCTATTTCTAAGTGTCGTAGAAAAAATCATAGAAATGTTTTTGAAAGGCAAATAGTTTGTCTAATAAATGGTGCAAAGTTTTCCTAATTTTTTTTATAAATAAAGTGAACATTTACGATCAAATTTGACACTTAACTTAACGTAAAATTCAAAAATTCGTATCTCCGAAAGTATCAAACGACAAATGTTTTTTTTTGTTACTAGAGGCGCGCCTCATGTATAAAAGAGTTTTTTTTATAGGTCACATGACACTTATGTCAATCATTTTTTTTTCAGCGGAGTCGTTGACATTTTTGAGGTAATAAAACCAGACAAAACCGATCAATGGTTTACTTTGGAAAATGCGAAGCATGGAAAAATTCACATGCGATTCAGCTGGCTGGCACTGTCTTCCGAAAGTAATGCCATGAATGCGGTAAGTAATTATTCTTTGAAAAAAAAACTGTATACTACTGGTGAAGCTTTTAATCTGGAAATTACATAATAAATTCGCAAAGTCAGGACAATAAGGAGGATGGTTATAAGTAGAAACTGTCTCATTTTCTCCAATTTTGCGCAAGTTATATGACTGAGCGTTGCGCAGTGAAAAAGTGGACCTCTTGCTTTATTAGATTATGAGCGCTAAGGTTGAACTTACGCCTCAGAATCGAAGTTTTGTTAAGATTTGAATTTCCCTTATAAATATATAAGTATAATCTATATCAAAGTATATCGTTATGGCTTTTGACGGACCATACCCCAATAAACCTTCAACGATTTTATTACCTATTGTTATTGGGTAAACCCATTTCTTCATAAGGGCAGGGGTGTGCCAGGTATTTGTTGAGTATTAACCATTAGGCATATAAATAGTTTGGCTAATATTTTAGTGGCAGTGTTGAATAACCGTTTTTACTGTGCGTTTCGAAAAAGTTATTTTACGAGAATATAACTATGTCGCGTCGAAATCATTTGTCATTAGATGCAAAACAGGTTGTGAAAAATGTGTATGAAACTTTAATCAGTAGAGGTCTAATTAAACAAGAAGCTTTAAAAGAAACCTGTCTACTTACAAAAACTCCAATATCATAGATAAGGGATATTATTGTTAGTGAAGAACTGAACAACAGAAAAAAACGTAGTGATTTTCAATCTCACCGTATAGACAATAGTGATCAGGACCTAATAAGAAGGAAAATATATTGTTTTTATGAAAGCGAAGTTATTCCTACCTTGGATAAACTGAAAAAGAAGCTAGACGAAGACGAAACCAATATAAATATTAGCCGTGCCACCCTCCATAGAGTTGTTTGTAAAATGGGATTTAAATACCGCAAAATAGACAAAAGACAAGTAGTAATGGAATCGCACAGATTACGAACTTGGAGATTTAATTACCTTCAAGAAATTAAAAGATATAGGTTAGAAAACAGATCCATAATTTACCTTGATGAAACATGGTTCGATACACACGACACAGTATCCAAAGGATGGATTGATTCCACTCAAAACTGTCAGACGAAAGCAGCTTCAAATAAAGGAAAACGCATTACCATAATACACGCTGGTTCAGAAGACGGATTTGTTCCAAACTGTTTGCTGTTGTCTGCAAAAAATATTAAGGATTCTAGCTTGGATTATCATGAGGAATTAGTGCAGAACTTCTTGAAAACTGGTTTTAAAATTATCTTTTAAAAAATCATCCAAACAACAGTGTTATTGTCATGGATAACGCAAGCTAGAGATCGAACGCTGTTAGAACAACACCGATACGTTACGGTTTTATATCAGTTTGTCATATAAGACCGTAACGTATCGGTGTTGTTCTTACAGCGTTCGATCTCTACCACAGCCGTCTGCTACACAAAGCACCAGCTTCATCAAATTCAAAAACTGAAATCCAGGAATATTTGTTAGAAAATGATATTTATTTTGAATTCAGTTACAAAAAAACGCATTTTTTGGAAGTCCCAAATTCATATGCAATTAAAAAACAATATGTATGTGATAATTTGGCTGAACAGGCTGGGGATACTGTCTTACGGCTTCCTCCGTATCACTGTATGTTTAACCCCATAGAGCATTTGTGGAACCAAGTAAAATCAAAGATCAGAGCAGAAAATGTTACACCTACTTTAAGTCCCAGTGATATAAATTTGATAAAAAATGAAATTACCAACATACCAGTTGAGAGCTAGAAAAATTCACTACAGCACATTCTAAAAATTGAGGACTCTTACATTTCTATCCAAAACAACATTAATCCTATTGTAATTAATCTCAATGATGACTCTGATAGTGAAACAGAATTAGATTTAGATATTTAGATTAAAAATGTAATTATGTATAGTTTTAAATTTATTAAAACTTTGCATATATTTAATTTCTTAATGTAATTTTAAGATCATACTTACCTAAATAAACAATAAATTATAAATCTTTATATTATTAAAGTCCGCGCCTAATGTTCTGTCCTTTAATACCTACCGATCCGCAGCTTTATTGCTGTCGACAGGTATAATCCATAAATGAAGGCAAGAGCTAACACGGTATACTTTGAGACAGACTATACATTTTTAATACGTAACCGATCTAAATATTTAATAATTGGTATGTATAGACGATTTTATGTTTAATGCATCCAGAAAGAAATAAATGTTTAATTAGTGTTATATCCACTTATTTCTTTACAGGCAGCTGAAGAGACTCGACTTTTAAAAATCGAAAATATACACACTGCCTTATTGACAATCTACATTGATTCAGCTACTAAGTTACCGGTAAGGCTAATTACAGGGTCATCACAGAAGGATTAAATGGGGACATATTTGTTGGTTTCTTCGAATTTAAAAGAAAAGTAAAATAGCACCTTGTGTGTATGTGATTCCATAGAATCTGAAAAAATAAAAAATATATTTAACTTAAAGCAATAAGGATACGACATAAAATTAATATTTTCTTAATGGAACACCCGTATTTATTGTTTCGTTTTTGAAAATGTATGTTTGGTAACAACAGAATTCATTTAAATTTTTTATTTAAATTAGATATAAAAAAAGTAACAATGAAAACTTAAAAAACCAAAACACAAAAAGTTAATATTATATATAAGTTTAAGTCTAGAGTTCCTATATATATAATAATTATATTTAATAATATAAATTAGTGATGGAACGGACGTCCGGTTCAAGTACCGAATCCGGCAAGCCCGGCCACTTGACCGGACTTCCGGTCCGGCCGGATTTTTCTGAAAAAATCCGGCTGTCCGTCCGGAAATTTTTTAATGTTATTAATAAGGAAATATAATTTAATAAGTCATTGGAAATAAAATAGAGGGAAATAAAAATCTTGGGTAGAAAAAGCAGCTTACATTTAGTAACTGATTACGGGTAATCTCTAATTCTCTTACAAATAAGGAAAAACACTGTTAATAATCAAAATGTATCTTTTTCAAATTATGATGAATAAATAAAAGTTCTTTAGCATTTTGACTGGTTAATCTAGAACGCTTTTCTTCATAAATGTTGCCAATTTCTGAAAAATACCTTTCTGAATACACACTACTTGCTGGGGCGCTTAAATATCGTTTAGCAACTTGGGCTCCATTTGGAAACTAATCCTTGTGCTCTTTCCACCAATGTATTGGATCAGACTTTCTCTCCTGTAGGGGCTTATTAAGATAATTTTCAAACTGGTCTGCTATTTTTTGTTCGTGGTCTACACTTAAATTACCAATTAAAAAAAAGGGAGTAGCAATTTTTTTAAAACATGTCCAAACTGACGGCACTTCTTAATGTTTCATGATTTTAGACAATGGTTCTTCATCACTATCACTATCACTGTTATGTACTGCTGTTAAGTTTAAATTTTCAGTGCTTTCAGTGCTATTAGTGGTAATCTCCTTGAACTTTGTTATCTCGTTTAAAACACACTGCTTCGGGAGGAAAATATTTTCTGGTGGAAAAAATGCTAATTTATACCTAGGGTCCAATACAGTAGCAATGACATAATTCGGATTCTGGTAAATTAGTTGAAATCTTTTGTCAATGTTTTCTAGTAGGGTTGTTGCCATAATATATGACATGATATTACTCTAGCTGAATACTTTGCCTGTCAATTGTCTTTGTAAGAATACTTTTAGTTTACAATATTTCCTTGGTACTTTATTATCTTTTATTGACATTTAAATGTGAGTAGCACCGATTAATATTTTATTTTTTATTTTTTGAGGAAAAAGACATAGAGTTCGGCGCCGGACTTCCGGCGTCCGGTTCGCTGGGCGGCCGGAAGTCCGGAGTTCGGTAGTCCGGTGAAACATGAGTCCGTTCCATCACTAATATAAATATTTTATTTATTTAAAAAAAATACATTACATCACAGGCTGATCGCCCGAATAGTACAAATAAATAAGTAAACGGTTGAGAACTTTATTATTTAACTTATCAAAAATATTTATATAACTTTTTATATAGGAAATATAGAAAAAAAAATTGTATCTCCTATAATTTTTGAGATATAAACGATTACATATTTTATTAAATTAAAACGTAAATATCTCAAAAACTATAAAAGCCACAAGAAATTTTATATAACATAAATTATGTATTTTTACAAGACATTTAATTTAATTTATGTTATATAACGTTTTCGTTTAAATACAATACTTTTCGAGTTATAATCAAAAAGTTTTGAAAATTATTTTTTTTTATATTTATTTTTTTTGCAATTTTTGAGTAATTTTGGATTAAAATAAATAAAATATCTATTTTAATTTTATATTGATTTTATTTTAATTAACACTTAACGCTAGACTTTGACAGAATATTAATTTTTTTACCTTTTTCTTCTCTCTGATTCAAATCGCAAATTCCCTATATGAATTAAATTAATTCTGTTATTACTAAAACTGAATACAAAATCCTTTTTATTAAGTCCAAAAAATAAATCAATAAACAACTCAAATAGCATTTAGGGAAAATGTTTGGTAAATTTGCAACAGTGTAATCCATTGAACTAAATTGAAGCAATTAGGGTCACCGATTCTGTAAGCAAATTTTTCTCTTTCAAGACAGTGACAAACTTATGAATTACCCTTCAGGGCAACAAGGACATGTGATCCTTATTGGGTCATTCCATTAGAAATCATCCAGACCATGTTGCTTAATATTTTTTATTTTTCTATTTTTTTTTATGTTTTTGTCTACTATTAGGGGAGTCCAAAACGGTTTTTAAATTTTTTTTTAGACTTATACTTTTTTTTTTGGCGGCCATTTTTAGTTTGTCTCGGAACCGCTTTTTGGCTGAAAACAAGTTTTGCGTAAATGGTTATAACTCAGGTAATTTTTAAGATATCAAGACCAAATAAAAACTAAAATCACCAGAATTACATTCTCTAGATTTAAACACAATACATTCTTAGTTGTAAGGTAAGTGGAGAAAAAAATGTTTAAATATAAAGTTTAAATTTTCTAAAAACGTAAAGTTCAGTGCTAAAAAATTATTATAAGGAATAAAGACTCACACTTGATATTTTTTTCCTGTAAAGACCTACCATAGAACTACTTTCTGTAGAAGTTTCAAATTTGGGAAATTTGTCCTTCCTGAGATATATTTTTTTAAAACTGCATTAAAACCGTATTTTGGCAACTTTCAAAGTAGATTATCTCAAAAGGAACTGAGTGAAAAATTCTGAAATTTATTTACAGACTACCCCTCTCTAATATAAACATATGATAAAAATTTGGTGACTGAGACTCAATTGGTTCCAGAGTTATAGTACATCAAATTCGGTTGAAAAAGCAGTCTCGCGCGTAACGTTTTTCAATGGTAAGTCTGTGTTTTTAACAAATATTTAGTAAAAAATTGTATGTAAAATGTAAAATTTGTATTAAAGTTATTTAATAAATTTTTCTTACTGTAAATATGCACAAATCGTATCTTTAAAAATTAAAATATTATGATTGGGTTAATCATTTTAATTATTAAACACAAATTTTTAATTTTTTTATTAAAATGCATAAAAAATTTTATTCATTAATAATAAAGGCAAAGTAAACTTAAATTTCTATTTCAGTGAATATTCAGTATTGTTCCAGAGCTATAGTACATAAAAGTCGGCTAAAAATTGTGTTACTCACACCCAAAGTTTAACGGAAAGTATAAATAAAAATGTACTTTATTGATAAATGTAAAATTTTATTTTTTTTTAAGTTCACAGTGCGACAAAATACAGCAAAATGCATTTTAATAACAAATTTAAAAATTTGTCTTTAAAAGTTAAAATTATTAACCCAATAATAATATTTTAATTTTTAAAGACATGTTTTGTGCATTTTTAAAGCAAGAATATTTTATTCAATAACTTTAATACAAATTTTGCATTTTACATACAATTTTTTACTAATTATTTGTTAAAAACACAGACTTACCATTGAAAAACGTTACGCACAAGACTGCTTTTTTAGCCGAATTTGATGTACTATAACTCTGGAACCAATTGAGTCTCAGTCACCAAATTTTTATCATATGTTTATATTAGAGAGGGGTAGTCTGTAAATAAATTTCAGAATTTTTCACTCAGTTCCTTTTGAGATAATCTACTTTGAAAGTTGCCAAAATACGGTTTTAATGCAGTTTTGAAAAATTATATCTCAGGAAGGACAAATTTCCCAAACTTGAAACTTTTACAGAAAGTAGTTCTATGGTCGGTCTTTACAAGAAAAAAATATCAAGGGTGAGTCTTCATTCCTTATAATAATTTTTTAGCACTGAACTTCACGTTTTTAGAAAATTTAAACTTTATATTTAAACATTTTTTCTCCACTTACCTTACAACTTAGAATGTATTGTGTTTAACAAAAAATCTAGAGAATTTAATTCTGGTGATTTAAGTTTTTATTTGGTCTTGATATCTTAAAAATTACTTGAGTTATAACCATTTACGCAAAAGTTCTTTTCAGCCAAAAAGCGGTTCCGAGGCAAAATAAAAATGGCCGCCAAAAAAAAAGTATAAGTCTAAAAAAAATTCAAAAACAGTTTTGGACTCCCCTAATAGTAGACAAAAACATATAAAATTAGAAAAATAAAAAATGTTGAGCAACAAACTTAATTTTTTTTTTGATGATTTCTATTTTGACTTTCTCTTTCCTTATATTCTTACAGAATCCTAGGCCAGATCGTAAAGAAAATTATTTATGGAAGTTTGCACGTTACAGGGTTGCCGATATGATGAATAATTATTACACTTGAGTATAATTGCTACTTGTGAAGGTCTTTCATTTGGAAAATGTTAAGTTTTTTGGTATTTCTTTTGTTTTAATTTAAATAATTTTCTTAAGTGTTTTCAGGATTTTACGGAAAAAGTACAAAAGCCAACAATTTCACAATTTTGTTTCAGTACAAGGAAGGCCACAAATATGTCTCTGTTCAGTCTTTATTGTATAATCCTGTAAATATTACCATTATCGCAGGGTTTTTTATTATCTGTGTTATATATTTGGATTTCTTACTTAAAGAATGAAGTATTTCTTTGTATTTTTAGAATATTAAATCTTACAAGAAACCAGATCCGTACCTGATTCTAACAGTAGGTAAAAATCAAACAAAAAGTCGAGTAAAAAAGCACACCTGCAATCCTGCTTGGGAACAAGGCTTCTATTTATTAGTGAGAAACCCAGAAAACGATTCTCTAATTGTCAATATTATAGGTAAATACAATTTAGTTACTTATATTTTAAACTAGATAATTTTGATTTAGTGGCAGACATAATTCACGATCCATATCCCACGTTTTTTTTTTGATTCCTGAAAAAATTTACTTTTCTTACAAAGTTTTTTCGCCTCTTTAAACTTAAAACCCATAGATCAAAGTTTGAATATTATATGAAAAAAATAGGTTTATTTGTTGACTTGGAAAAAAATCATTAAAAAATACTATTCAGAATTAAAGCCTATGTCAAAAGTTAGGAAACGTTTAAAAAAAATTTTTTTTTTCTACTACTGTATAAATAAGAAAACTTTGTGGTCCTAGCAACGCGAATGATAACGAAAGAGAACCTTCGTGTTACCTGGTTGCTAAGCGTTGCTAGCTACGAAAGTAATATTTTCAGCGCCTGGACAAAAAGAAAGAGTAAAAAAGAAAATATGCTTGTGGGAAATATTAGGATTTATTTATAAAAAGTAACTAATTTATGACAAAATATTTTAAAAAACTAGGTTAGGTATTAACATTAAAAGTAATTGTGCAATTTGAGCAATTAGCAAAAGAAATTGGAGGAATAATACTTGAATTAACAGTTTTTAAATTTGTTGTTGGGGTATCGTTATCACCTTTAACTACGTTAATATTCATATTTTTCACTGTTACTTCATTAGAGGAAATATTGGTAGGAATTTCGTGTAAAATCTTCTTTGAAATTTCCACCTTATTACTATAGGATTCAGCAATATACCCCTCCGCAACAGAAGAAGACTTCCAACCTCCATGCCTTTTTAAGTCCAAAATATCGACATCCGAAGCATTGGCAAGGAACGTAGTTGACGTTCTTCTAAAAGAATGGCCAGTGTATCTACTGATGTCTTCAAGCTTCAAAAACTTCGCGCAATTTCTTTAGGTACATTTGAAATAGTGTGCTTTCCAATTACTTGATTAACACATTTACCTCTTTTATAACGATACAATAAACGCTCATCTAGAGCATTCCTTGGTCTCAGCTTAATATATTCCTGTAGAAATCTGACATAAGGAACTGAGCCTTCATCGTTGGTTACTACAAAGTTTCTTTTAACTTTATTTTTAGACTCCACTATTTTTACTATAGCCACGTCATTTCTTATTTCTACATCACTTAGCTTCATTCTGTATATTTCGTCTGTCAGGCATGCCCCAGCCACTCCCATAATGGCTATTACTTTCATTGCTAAGTAACTTTGATCAGGCGCGTTAAGTAAAAACTTTATGATTTCTTCTTTTTGAAAAATTTTTGACTTTTTTGCCTCATAACCATAGTTTTTCCTTTTAATAAAAGCAACTAGTTTCTTGAACTCCGAAATATATTGATTTTTGTTTACGGAAATTGTTAACTTACGCATGGAATATACAGACCAGAGGGTTGGTGGTGATAAAGACTCGGATTTTTCTTGAAAATACGCCAACATCACATTCTCGTCAATCCGCCCCACACTTTTTGTAGCAAGCCATTCAGAAAACGATTTATATGTTTGATGGTACCTCTCTTTAGAATTGTCTGGCAGAAGTGAGGCACACGCAAGGTCAGCTGCCTTTTGGATGCCATTTTCATATTCATTTAACATTTTAAAATGGGAATGGATTTATACTAAATTACCAATAATTCAAAATCTGACAAGTGCTGATGACAGACAATGTCAACAATAAATGTGTTGCTATGGATTAATTTTTAACAGGTAAAATTTCAAAATCTCTGATATTTCTATTAAAATATGATTTTAATGATTATTAAATTATGCGATACATAGAACAGTAGCAGAAAAAATAATACATTACACGATGCGAAAAGCTTCCATGTTCGGAGGTTTTAATAGCCTCGGCTTCGCCTCGGCCATTTAAAAACCACCTCACACTAAAAAGTAAACTTTCGCATCTTGTAATGTAAATAACTATTCTCACCTATCCCGTATAATGATAATGATTGGATCAAATAAAATTACCTGTTCAAAAAAATTGGTATTGATGTATATTTTTGGATTTTTTAAAAATTCTTGAAACATTTTAAATATGAAGATTTTACGGAAATAAATAGCTATCTTGCGTATTTTTTCAGTCATGGATGGATGACCCTGTATATTCACATTCTAACATACAGATTTTCATCGGAAAACCACTTTTCTAAAAAGCTGTTTTGATAGAGATCACTCAAACTAATTTTGTCTTATAGATAAGCAATCAGATGCTAAATTGGATCGAATGGTATATAATATTAGAGACCTTTTACACAAACCTTTAATGCAAATCAGCAAAGAAGAGTTTCCGTTGCAGATGAATCCTGAAAGCACAATCACAATTTCTCTACAACTAAGGGTAAGTAAAAGACAAACAAAACAAATAGATGCGCATTCATTAATTAATACAAAACCGTTAATTTTAAAGATTTTACATAATGAGCTCTTTGAGTGCGAAGATTCGGACTCTGAACCTGATGATGAACCTACTGATTCAACATGCCCAAAGAGATGTTCTCTTAAACTTGCTAAAGAGAGACAAAACAGTGTTTCTACGCCAACTAAGGAATCGTCTAAGAACAGCCCCATCGAGGAAACAATTGAAAAACTGAAGAGATCTGAAGTGTCAAGCTCACCATCATTCCGAATGTCAAACTTTTCAACGTAAGTTATGAATTAGTTTAAGTTACTTGCAAAGTCAAACGAAACTTAAACAGAAGGTCTAATTTTAGATCTCAGTACATTATGAGGCCAATATTCTTAAATAGGAACTTGGCTCTTTTTTCACATGTATTTTTGGCGGGATAAATATTACATTTAACTACAAACCATATGTTTTATTTATTACAGTCGACCAGAATTACTTGGAAGAATAGAATTATCGATATCTTACAGCGAACTGAGACAAAAGTTGGTAGTTACCGTCCACGAGTTGCGTAAGTAAAAACATATTTGTAATATCTTTATTACTGGTAACACAAAATAGATAATAAATGTAGATCGCTCTGAGACCACATTGTTTTTCAGAAATTTGCCCTTAAAGGACCCCAGCAACATTCCAGATCCATATGTAAAATTAAGATTAAATGGGTCAGGAAATGGAAGTATTAAAAACAGAACTAAGGTAAGTAACTACCGAAAATTGTAGGGTATTCACCGCGGTAATAACTGATTTTAAATTAAAAGTGATTACTTTGACATAAACCTTGAATAAAAAGTCATAACCAAATTTTTTCGCATTTTGTACAGTAATGCACTACATTACAGACCTCAAAATCATACAGTAATATACCACTTTACAGCATAGCAACCATTACTTCATGAAATCACAATTTAACAAGAAACAAAATTGTTTAGTTTAAACAGTGTGACTATTAATATTAAAAGAACAATTGTGTTAGAAAAGGTTATAAATTTTGACCCCGCTGTATCAACCAATTGCCGCTGAGCATTTTTTTTTTATTTACCACAATTCCTACAGGATCTTCTTGGGTTAGTTCAAATTGGACATTGTTAAATATACTTTTGGAATTCTTTATTTTATTACCAATACTTTCTTCCACATATCCTTCAGCTACGCTTGTGGATTGCCATCCTCCATGCCATTTGAGAACCTGAATATCAGCACCACTATCTGCCAGAAAAATAGCAGATGTTCTTCTCAAACAATAATCGGTGTATTCCCTTCTGTCCACGCAGGGTTGGCTTTGAGTTATTTTTCTGAATTATTTTGCTTGAATATGGATTCTAAGTTTAAATTTAAATGCTGTGCTAATAAAACATTCAGTAATTTTTATTGTGTTACATGCTTTAATATCTTTCACCCTAGTTGCCTTGATAGAGATTTTAAAACACATATAAAACTAGAAAAACAGAAAATTTATTGCTCCAGAGAATGCAGGAACTTAGATGTAGAAAATATTCCTAAACTGGAGTTGATGGTTAATGAATTAGAAAGATTGAGGCAGGCAAATCACGAATTTAAATTGCAACTCCTTGAAAATAATGAAAAATTTGAGGTTCTTGAGTCTGAAAAAGATAAAATTATCATGCCACTTAATGAAAATATAGGCAGCCTTAAGAAATAAATTAAAGCCAGAGATAACCTTTATAGGAAACAATGAAGAAAAACGCAGGAGTTTGAGGATGAGGTATTTGAATCAGAGAGGAAAATGGTTGAATCTTTGAACGAAAAACGGGAAGAATTAGTCTCCTTACGTAATGAACTTGCTAAGTTATCAAGTCAGAAGCTTTCCCTAGAGAACACAGTATCTTCACAGGCCGACAAAATATTAAGTCTGCAGAAGGACTTAGGGGAATTGAGCGAGTTGAATAAAAGCATGGTTACTTCAATAAAAGCTCTTAAGGCTGAAAATCAGTCCTACTATTCAGAAATAGGAAAGCTGAATGTCAAGTTAGAAGCCCTTAAGATACCTAAACCTGTAAATTGCTGCCTTAATTCGTTTGGTTCTGGAGAACTTCAAAAACCAATTAACTCATCCACCTCGGGGCTAGATGCATATTTGGGAGATCATGGAGTTCGGCATGGTAAGAGGAATGCACACAGTGAAGAAAATCTGATTAGAAAAAGGAAGGTACTGATATATGGTGATTCCAGCGCTCGAAATTATTCTGCGGTTCTAGGTCGTTACCTAGATGATAAGTACGAAACAACAGGCTATGTTGCTAGTGGTGCAACGTCGCAGCAAATTAGTAAGACTGTATTTCCACTAATTACACTGTCTAACAGAAAAATCCTCCCTATAAAAAAATCGTGTGATTTGTAATATTTGGACTTATACTAATATACAACTAACCCTCAAATGTTTTTATTAGCCTCAGATTTCTCGGAAGGGTCTAGTAGAGGGGTAATAAATGGGCGACCCATTATTATGGACAGGTAGGTGGATCTATGCTTGAAATATCCCTTTAGTCGTTATTTTATAATCATTTAGTAAACATCTGTTGATTTTTCGATTAGATAGATCTACGTGTAAGAAAAATGTCGACGCGAATTTGTGTTAATAAAGCTGATAAATTCTGTTATATTTGTGGTGAAGTTACCGCGAAGGCGTACCAAAAACCGATATCTTCACTAGTAAAAAAGGCTTATGAACTGTACTTTGGATGTAAAGTTGGCGATCAAGATAAGTCCTGGGCCCCAAAAGTGTGTTGCAGTTCGTGTTCGAGAACATTGACGGGATGGCTAAAAGGTACGCATAAATCTATGCCATTTGCAGTTCCAATGGTTTGGAGGGAACCTCGTAATCACGTAGATGATTGTTATTGTTGCATGACGAATATCAAAGGAATTACTAGCAAAACTAAGCGTAGCATTCAGTATCCCAATGTTCCGTCTGCAATGCGACCAGTACCCCATGACAATTCATTACCCATTCCCCAACCACCTGAGAGTTACACGCTTGATTCGGAATCAGACTCTCGAAGTACTTCGCCAGAAGCCAGACCAAGCTACATCCCTAGTTCCATTGATTTGCCCGATACACCTCATTTAATCACTCAAGGTGAATTGAATGACCTTGTTCGTGACTTGGACCTCCCGAAAACAAAAGCGGAACTTCTCGGATCCCGCCTGCAGCAGTGGAACCTCTTGGAAAAAGGAGTTAAGGTGTCCATCTACAGAAAAAGGGAATCTACTCTCACAATTTTTTTTGCAGCGGACGGTGATTTAGTATTTTGCCATGATATTCCTAGCCTAATGGTCGAACTGAACTTACCATATACGCCCGATAAATGGAGACTACTATTCATAGATTCGTCTAAAACAAGTCTAAAAGCTGTTTTACTTTATAATGGAAATGAACATCCATCCGTTCCAATAGCTCATTCGGTAAATATGAAAGAAACATATGACAATCTGAAGATGATACTCAGATGTATAAAGTACGAAGATCACAAATGGAATATATGTGCAGATTTGAAAGTGGTAGCGTTATTGACAGGACTGCAGTCAGGATACACAAAATACTGCTGCTTTTTGTGTGAGTGGGACAGCCGTGCAAGAGACAAACATTATAAAATAAAGGTTTGGCCTCCACGTGAAAAAATAGAAGTTGGAGTTAAAATTTGACCCGAGAACCGTTAGTTCAGAAAGAAAAAATATATTTACCTCCACTTCACATAAAGTTAGGATTGATCAAAAATTTTGTAAAAGCACTGGATAAAAACGGAAATACTTTCAACTATTTAAAAGAGAAATTTCCACGTATAAGTGAAGCCAAAAATTAAAGAAGGAATTTTTGTTGGTCCCCAAATTAGGCAACTCTTTAAAGATGCCAACTTCACGGACATTTTAAGTGACCATGAAAGACGGGCATGGAATGCATTTGAAAGTGTTTGCAAAAATTTTCTTGGAAACACCAAGTCAGAAAATTATCGTGAACTCGTGGAAGAACTGCTCACGGCCTATCATATTTTAAAATGCAACATGTCCCTAAAACTTCACTTTCTCCATTCCCATTTGGACTTTTTTCCTGAAAATCTAGGAGCTATATCGGACGAGCATGGGGAACGATTTCACCAAGACATCGCATCGATAGAGAAAAGATATACTGGAAAGTGGAGCCCGAATATGTTAGCCGACTATTGCTGGACCCTAATACGAGACACATCCAGTCTTTCTTATAAAAGGAAGAGTTCAAGGAAATGAATATTAAAAAAAAAACACTTGAAAATGTTTATACTGAACATAAATTAACTGTTACTAAAATGTATCATTCCTTTTTATTTTTTAAATTAATAAATCAGTTTAAAGTGAGTTTTTATTGAATTTTGCTTAATATCAAAACATGTGTCTCTCCCTCATTATTGAAGGCTGATATCGAAAATCTGAAGCCAGATCTGGATTCAGCAGGCCAAAATATATAAAATCCAGCCACAATCATTCCAGGGAGGCAAAAAAAGTTTTAGAATGTTGGTCAGTGTTATTGATCACATGGAAAAAGACTATGTTATATTTTGTTTAAACCTTTCGTTCACGGTCCAAACTATTTCTACTAAAAATATTTTGGCAGTGGGAAGGTCGACTAATTTATTGTTATGTCTCAAATGTGATTTTAATTTTTTTTCTAGAAATAAGTATTTTAGAATTATAAATTTTATAAGGTCCTATATAAGTGATAAAAATATTTCGGTGAGATTAATTACCGATACTTCGGAAAAGTTTGGGTACCGATATACGACTGGTTCATTGTGTAAATTATTTTCTTTTTATATTAGTGAAGTTCAGAACACATCTAAAGTTGTACTAAGATCAGTGCCTATAAGCAATCTAAGTGACCATGTTAATGATAGTAAAACATCAGAAGGATTGTTTTCCAATCTTTCATCTTCTTCTTTTTTAGGACTGACTTCTCCCAGAGTGAACTTACCCTAGTATTATTAAATATTCAGTCTGTCAGAAATAAGACTGACGAATTGTTTTTATTTTTAGAATCTTTAAGATTTCCTAGTATTGTAGTATTGGTTGAGCATTGGTTAAGGCCTGGTGAACCATTTTATTTGCCAGATTATGCGCTGGTATCAAAATACTCACGCACGCAATGTAATAATGGTGGTAGTTTGATCTTGGTCCAAAAAGATATTTTAAATAATTTTAATTTTATTTGTATAGATAGATTTGACTACTTGTTAGATGAAAAGCTTTTTGAATTTTCAATTGTATATTCGGTTAAATTAAATGTGTATATTTTGGGTATTTATAGATCGCCTTCCTCTGATATTGGCTTATTCTTTGACAGACTAGAAATGTTTTTGACTCAGGTCTCTGTAAATGCCTCCTTAGTCTTGTCCTGAGATTTGAACATTGATTTCTCGGACAGATCAAGTCGGAATACTCGAATACTGACTGATCTGTTGAGTTCGTTTGGTCTTTTGATGCATGTTGACCGGCCGACTCGGATTTCGGCATTGTCTTCGTCCATTTTGGATTATGTTTCTACAAATTTGGGGAAGGATGAGGTTATATGTTCTACTGTTGGTGCCGGGTTGTCGGATCACGAGGCTGTTGTTGGTTCGTTGCAGATTGGTTTGTCTGAGACTAAAAGTAAGAAGATATGGTAGGCTATATAGCAGGAGGAAATTTTGACAAATTTTATTATTGTGTAATCAGTCCGACTGGAATAGTGTTTTAGCTACTAATGATCCCTTGCAAGAATTTTATTCAATGTTGAGCAATAACTTTAACCTAGCATTTCCCATTATTAGAATTAAAAAAAAGAAAAAGAAAGCCCTGGTACAAAAAGGATTAAGAGTTTCCGGGAAAAATATGCGCTCACTTCACTATATCAGAAAATTTTTGCGAATGAAAATACGATATTTTTAAATTACTTTAGGATATCGCAGAATTTATAGAAGAACTATCAAATCTGCAAAGAAAACTTACTTTCAGGAAAGAATTGCACGGTCGAAAAACAAAGCATGGGAGTCTTGGAAGATTGTCAATAAATTAAGAGGCAAAAATAATATTACACCTACAACTAATAGTTTAAAATGCGGCCGAGCTCAATTCATATTACTGTAGTATTGCCGGCAAGCTGGCACAAAAAATATCACAAACGAAAGATCCTCGTGATTACTTGGATCATCTATCAGTGTCTGAAACATTTTTCTTTGTGCCCTGTACTGCTGAGGAAATTCGGGGGTTGGTAAAATTAAGAATAAGAATGCTTCGGGGTGGGATAGGCAGTCTGTTAAAATATTTTTGACTTTGCCAGAGAGGGCCTTGCAGGTTTTGGCCGACGCAATAAATTCTTCCTTTCTTACAGGTAACTTTCCATCCCGCCTGAAAAGGACTGTAATCATTCCGCTTTTTAAGGGTGGCGATCACGGCAATCCTTCAAACTTTCGACCTATAGCATTGCTGCCTACCTTGGCGAAGATAGTGGAAAAAATTGTCAAGATGAGGATGATGTCTTTTATGAATGAACACAAACTTATGAACGAATGTCAGTTTGCCTTTCAGGACCGGACGGGCACGAGCGATGCTATCTTTGAGTTTCTTGAGCATCTGTATTTCCACCTGAACTCTGGGGAGGCTGCCGCTGCGGTGTTTTGCGATCTGTCGAAAGCATTCGACTGTGTGGACCACCAGATACTGCTCGGGGAAGTTGGAGGCATATGGATATAGGGGATTGCTCGGGAGTGGTTTCGCTCTTATCTGTCTGGGCGTGTTCAGACGGTTGGTTATAATGATGTTAATTCTGACGAACTCAGTGCTGGGGTTGGTGTTCCTCAAGGTTCGGTTCTGGGTCCGCTACTGTTCCTCATCTACGTTAACGAGTTGCCTCGCCTTTCGATAGCCGGAAGGTTCACTGTTTTCGCGGATGATACCACCATTCTTTGGCATGATACTGACATTAATCGGTTAAAGGGCAATTTAATTATCGACTTGTGTAAGATAAAACAGTGGTGTGATGCAAATTTATTATCTTTTAATATTTCGGCTTTAAATTTACTGATTTATTGTCTAGTAGGTAAGCGTTTTATTTTTTTTTTAGTTTGATCTTTGTTTGACTGCTCTGTAAAAATATTTTGTTGTTGCTTTAACTTTGTACATCTAATTTTAAAAATGACTTATCTGTTAATTGTATATTGTATATTTTATTATAGGCATTATAAATATGGCTTTGTCTACGATATTTTTGTGTCATTTGACAATAAAGCTATTTTTTGACTTTGACTTTATTATTATAAACTGATTTTAATATGAAATGCCAAATAGGCAATTATCTACAAAATGCGAAAAAATAGTATACGCGCACCTCGTCAGAAAAGTGATGTAGTTGTCAAGTAAAATTCCACTTTTCTTTACTTGTTACGTAATATACTATAACCATATCCGTCTAAATTCGATTTTTCTACAATTCTGTATATGTATAAAATGTTTTTTAGATTATAGTAGACTCTTGTGATCCAGTTTTTGAAGAGAAGTTCGAATACCTTTTGTCATTATCTGAACTACCTTCATACAAACTCATAGTGACTGTAAAGAATAAAAAGTTCTTTAATTCAAGTATTCTTGGACAGGTAAATTGATGTATTTTATTATTTTTATTAAAGATTAATTTTACCTTACCCAAAAAAGAAAAAAAATACAAAGCATTTAATAAATAGTGAATACAATTATTATTATTTTTTAAACTTTCTGTATTTTATATTACATTTTATTTATCAGCATTCTACAATATGTATACAAACCTCTACGGACAACTTCATTGCTGTCTCGAGGTTTAGTTTATCTCGAAGCTATGCGTCTCGATAAATTATATAACCTCTTGAACAGCAATGAAGCATATCTCGTCTCAAATTTTAATATACTATTAAATCTTATCATCTGGTTATTAATCCAAAAGCTGACTAATATATTATTTTATTTTCAGCATATTATAGAACTTGGAAAAATTAAAAATTTAGAAGATACAGTGCGCGAATGGTACGACCTATCTGAAGAACAGATGTCTGACTGATGTGGATGTTTCTGTTTTAGGGTCAGATAATATTAGGTGGTACAAAAGGAAGCTAGAATATGGTTTCGAGGGGTAGACCAAGCCCTATCTGTTCTTGGTTGGATGTAGGAGGTGGCAGGCATGTTTTTGCAGAGAACCCTTTGAAAAGATGTAAATGTTATAGTTAAAGTGTTTACTTGGCTAGTTTATAAACTAGCTGGCTAGTATACAAACTAATCAATATTCTTAGCTATTTTAGTAGAAACATCATATGATTTTCCATTAAAATAGACGTTTGGGTAGTCTGTAGATTAACCAGCTAGTCTAAAAACTAGCCAAGTAAACACTCTAACCGTTATATAACAAGAATCGAGGCATGCTTCCTTTTTAGACAATTTGATAAATTGAGTAAAGTCCAGAATGTTAAACTTTATAGACACTTGTTTTTTTTTCACATATACCATAGATCTCAAATATTCAAACTTGTATTTATTACCAATACTTTCCTCCACGTATCCTTCAGCTACGCTTGTGGATCGCCACCCTCCATGCCGTTTGAGAACCTGAATATCAGCGCTACTATCTGCAAGAAAAATGGCAGATGTTCTTCTCAAACAATGACCGGTGTAACTTGAAGCATCAGGAAGTTTAAAATATTTCGCAATTTTTTGTGGAATTTTTGCAAAAGTATAAATTTCAACTGGCTGTACAAATCACAAAATGCATTATGCTTGTTGCAGAATGGCAATAAACCAAATCAAAAGGCAAAAAAACGCGTAGTACACTAATTTTGCAATTATTTTGTTTAAAAAAATTGACAATTTGGTAAATTGAATAGAGTCCAGAATGTTAAACTTTATAGACACTTGTTTTTTTTTTTCACATATACCATAGATCTCAAATATTCAAAATTTTTTTCTAAAGATAAAAATCTGATTTTTATTTTTAAGAAAAACTTTTGAAAACCTATGATTTATGGCGCATATGAGACAAAATATTCGAATGTGCAACATCCTGATGGCCTCTACCCAATTTGCAAAATTATCTATGTTTTTAACCGAAATTGGTTTGCAAAATTATTATGCAAAAACTGTGGAATGGATGTTAGCGAAAAATTCGGCGTGATGTTTCAACATAGCATAATTTTTTTTTAGACCAAAAAAACTACATTTTTAGCTTTTATTTTTCTTTATTGCTATTTTGTATTTTGTATCAAATCTAGTACATTTTGCGATTTCTTAGCAATTCAGTCTTATTCATAATTTAATTATGAATCTTTTCTCTATCTACAATTTTTTTCTAGGACCAATACTTTCAAAGATATAAGCGATAAAAGAAAAAAAAATATTTTTTTTACATTTTTTCTACTCATTAAATGTTCCAGACCTTTCTAAAGCTTTTTCAGCAAAAAACATCCCTGCCACCTCTTACATTTCACAACTTTTGTTTTTTTACAAATACTTCTTGGTATAGTATGTAAATCTCCAGAACGGCATTGCCTCGCAGGTATACCACATTATAGCTTCTTTAAGTATACTATATATACAAATATTAACTTCTCTGCCATAGCACTTTTAGCTTAAATACATAAAAGTGCTATATTTTAGAATTTTCATAAATAACAGCTTAGCTTATTTTTTTACTCCGGTATCTCTATCCTAAGTACACTTTTGTAAGTGTCTTTTGCTTAATATCTTTAAGTTTTATGTAGTTGTATTCAACTTAACTTGAAGGCAAATCGAAACGCTTCAGTAGAGATCGAACGCTGTTAGAATAACACCGATACGTCACGGTTTTATACGGGTTTGCCATATGAGACCGTGACGTATCGGTGTTGTTCTTACAGCGTTCGATCTCTGTTAGGTGAACCGGCTAGTCAATTAAATTGCGAAGTGGATAGAGCCCTTGTTAGTTTTATTGGAGTATGATCTGATAGTAATTGGTAAATAGGCCTTACACGTTGGCAATTATCGTCGGCATCCAGAAGCTATTGTTTAAAATTTGTTAACTTCTATCAACAAAATATGTCCATGTAAGCCAACTTCGTTGATCCTGTATACAGGGTTTCCAACTGCTAAATAAGTTATTTTTCAAAATAAAGGTTTTATAAGAGCAAATTAGCAAATTAGTAGCATTATTTAAGTCCTTCACGGTTTAAAAATGCAAACAATTGAAAATCGTGTTTTCCGCTTTAATAAAGGGTGGGCCATCTATTGGTCCGATTTTGAACATCCTGTCGATAATGTCGCCGTCAACTTTAGCACCATAAGTTGTTGATTCTAGGTCAGTTCTAACCTTCCGCTGAACAAATATGGATCGGTTTTCTTTGGAACAACGCTTTGAAATACTGAAAACTTATTTTGAATGTGGTTCTGTCATAAGTGAAACATTGCGAAAATTGCGTACAAAATTTGGAAGAAATGCAGCGTTTACCGCGCGTGCAATTCGAAAGTTGGTGCATAAAGTTCGTGAAACTGGGATGCTGGTCGATGCCAGACGTGTGCCGCATACACGTCCGGTGCGTACAGCAGAAGCAATCGCTGCTGTGACCGAAAGTGTTCGTCAAAACCCCGGAACATCGACTCGGCGCAGAAGTCAACAAGTCGGCATTCCACGAACCACTCTAAGGAGGATTTTGCACAAAGACCTTGGTATGTTTGCGTATAAAATCCAACTCGTTCAGGAACGAAACCGAATGACCTTCCATAACGTTTACGCTTCGCTGAGTGGGCTTTAAATGAGTTGAACGATGACCCAAATTTCGCACGAAAAATCATCTTTTCTGACGAAGCGCATTTTCACCTCGGCGGCTACGTCAACAAACAAAATTGCAGAATTTGGGGAACGGACAATCCACACGTTGTCGTCCAAAAGCCAATGCATCCAGCTCGAGTCACCGTGTGGTGCGGATTTTGGAGTGGTGGCGTGATAGGTCCTTTCTTTTTCGAAAATGCGGAAGGGCGCGCCGTGAATATCGATGGTGAACGTTATCGCGACATGATAACTGACTTCTTGTGGCAGGAATTGGAAGATATCGATCTCGATTAATGGTTTCAACAAGATGGCGCAACTTGTCATACCGCCGCGCGTAGCATCAACCTTCTGCGCACAAGATTCAACAACCGTGTGATTAGCCGTTTCGGCGATGTCCACTGGCCTGCTCGCAGCTGCGATTTGACGCCGCTGGACTTTTTTCTGTGGGGTACATTGAAGAGTAAAGTTTATGCCGACAATCCCCAAACAATTGATCACTTGAAACAGAATATTCGTGCCGAAATTGCCCAAATTGACCAGGAAACAGTGAACAAAGTGCTTGAAAATTGGTGTTCCAGGATGGCCTACTGCCGAGCCAGCCGTAGCCAACATTTGAATGAAAGCATTTTCCATAGTTAATCGGAAGAAACACTGTAGCAAATAAAGCGAAATTCGTTGCAAAAAAATCAGCTTTTGTCTATTTAATGATCTACTCAAAATCGGACCAATAGATGGCCCACCCTTTAGTTATGTGGCATAAGTGGAACACCATGTATGCATTTTTTTTATAGGGAACAAAAACATTTAAAGAGCTTTCAAAATATACCATATTTGATTGGTCTCCCGTTAATGGTTTTGAAAATATGGGCTTCCAAATATGAAAAATAATTTTTAATTTTTTATTGTATGTAGGGTGTCTCGTAATATTTTATTTTCAAATTTCGCTACACAAGACCCCTCAAAAGTTGCGTTATAAGTTGTAGGTTACCATAAAAGTAATAAAAAAAAAAGATAAAAAAATATCTCCACGGCTCTACCGGCATTCTTATTTTTCTAAAAGTCAGTTTCCAAAAGTTCAATTCCAAGGACTGGTAGAGGCCTCAAGATGAAAAATATTTAATTAAATTTAATAATAATCGTAATCTCTGTATTAAAACCCAACTTTTGATACCTCTTGCGTAGCCGTAGCTCAAAACTGTGTATGATTTATTTAGAGTTAATGTTACAAAACTCCTAAAAATGGCCAATTTTAGAAACTTTAAGGACCGGTAGATGCGTCAAGATGGCAAATATTTAATTAAATTTAATAATAAACGTAATCTCTGTATCAAAACGCAACTTTAAATACCTCTTGCGTAGCCGTAGCTCAAAATTTTGTATTTTTTATTTAGAGTTAATGTTACGAAACCCCTAAAAATGGCCAATTTTAGAAACTTCAAGGACCGGTAGAGGCCTTAAGATGACAAATATTTAATTAAATAAAACGCAACTCTTGATACCACTTGCGTAGCCGTAGCTCAAAAAAAAAAAAAAATTCCCCATACACGGACGGGACAGCCTAATGAACAGCTATAAGTTGTAAGTAGCAAAGCAAGCAAAATATTTCTCGGCGTTACGGTACATCAGGCCCGGCCCTCCCCCCACGTAACAGCACATAACATGAGGGAATACTCCTTCCCTCCTGCAAAGAGAGTTACGTAGTTTGTGGATGACCTCTTAGGATGCCTCTATTTCCAAAACTATTAAAAATAAACCTATCAAAAGTAATATAGTTTTAAAGCTCATTAAAATATCTTTTAAATGGTAATAGGTGTATCATTTTAAAAAAATTATACAATGTACCATTTAAAAAAATGAATGATCGCCAGTGTGTCAGGCTCATTAGACTTAAGGCCTTGAAGAAATGCGCCTAAAATTAATGGTTGTGCATTATGTAAATAAGTTAAAAATACCATTTTTTTATAATTAATTAACATATTTCTACGTTTTCACGAATAAAAAACATAAGATAGCCATTCAATAATTATAATATAAATATTATGCATACTAACAAAAATGTTTGTTGTATTTTTTACAATCTTCTGTTTTGCTAATTGGTAATGTATCTACTTAATATAATATACCTTCAATTTCGAGCCTTGATTGTTACAGTATTTATTTGCAAGACATTTATTTACAACAGACATTTTTTCGCACTTTGTTGAATTTAAAAAAAAAAATCAGTATTTTAGAACGTTTCAGAATGATGTCATACAATGTGTGGAAAAATTCAAATGATTTATTTTTGCATATTGTGATTATTTAATTTTCTTTTTAAAGTTAAATGACGTACACGAATCTATTATTAGGAATAAGTAAGTTTAACAATTTTTAATCTCAAAACAGACCCACCCTTTGACAATTTATATGGAATATTTTGTACAAACTAAATACATTATTTTATATGTTTATATATTTAATTTATAATTATGTTTTATAAAATAAATAAAATATTTTTCATAAATGTCGTTTCTATCTACCTCAGAGCCCCAACATATCTTCTACATCCGACATCTTGGCGCGACCTAAGACGAACAAAAAAAAACGAACTAATGTTTTAAAATAATTTTTATCTCAGAAAAAAGCTTAAAAATGACTTAACAATCAAATTACAATACCAAATTGTATTTCCATAGCATAATAATAGCCCGGGAGGCCATGGCAAAAATACTTTCCAAAAAGATACTCATAAAACATTTTTTTTATATTGCTATGAACTATAGTAAATTTAAAGCCACCCTGGTGCTTCAGCTCAGCCGGTTTAAATTATTTTTTTTTACCTAGGGAAAAATCGTTTTTTTTTCAAAATAACTTGAAAATTAATGATTGCAGGAAAAAAAGGTGTAAAATTATAATAAATGGTCTAATAAAACTAAGTAATTTTTAAGTTTTTAAGATATTAACGATTTAAATTTAAAATAAAAACGCAAATATATCAAAAACTTAAAAAACTACGAAAAAATATAATAAACAAAAAATGTGCTTTTAAATTGGCTTTATGAATAAGGTTATATTCCCCTTTTTTTAATAAAATAAGTAATAAAAGGGCTCCAAAGCTCTACAGATGGATCATTTTTTATGGGAAGTGGCCCCCGGTAAAAATGCTGAAATCGAAATATGTTTTAGCTTTTGTCATCCTGAGAAAAAGTCTTAATGGGCACGAAGCTCCATTATGCGTATTTTGGCTCCTAGGGAGCTCCAAAGCTCCACAGATCGATCATTTTTATGGGAAGTGGCCCCCGGTGAAAATGGCTGATATCAATATGTTTTAACTTTTGTCATCCTGAGAAAAAGTCTTAATGGGCATGAAGCCCCATTATGCGTATTTTAGCTCCTAGGGAGCTCCAAAGCTCCACAGATTGATCATTTTTTATGGGAAGTGGCCCCGGTAAAAATGGCTGAAATTGATATATGTTTTAACTTTTAGCAAAAAGTGATTTTGGCCAATATTTTTTCGGTACATGTAAATATATCAACTCCGATCCATCTAAAAATTAATTCAAAATATTCTATTAATTGAATGAAACAAACCAATACACATGTGCCTTGAGGCAATGGGGGATAACATGGTGGCACGGATATTTTATTAAATTTTTTTTGGTAGAATAACTGTACCCATTCCGATCCAGTTGAAAATTTAACTAAAGGAAAATTTAAACTCTATCTTATTAAAAAAAAACAAGTGCCTCCTCTATCTGGGTGTTATATACCTGGCAGGACCTTTAACATTTCGCGATCTCCTATGCTATAATGTGTATAGCTTATCGTTTAAATATTTTTATTCTCAATTTAAATAATAATATTATTAATTTATAAAGAAAGTTATTCGTTCAGAATAATCTGGAGAAAATTTTAACCATATTTTTAACATAAAAAAAATTCTTTTGTTAAGCTATCTTCTTTTAGGCTTTTACTGAAATAATACAAATAGTAGTAAGTTATGGCAGCAAGATAGGACATAGAGAAATGACAAGCGTTCTGCCAGGTATATAGCACCCACTAGACGTAGCAATTTTTTTTTGCAGTTAAATTAATGTTTAAATTTTAATTTAATTATATTTTAAAGTGGTGAATAAATAGGCAAATACAATAATTTGAATAAAAAAAGCTTTAAGCCTAGAAGTAGATAGCTTAATGAGAGAAATATTTTAAATGTTTAAGGCTATAAACTATATAAAAAATGTTTTTTTGATGTTAAAAATATAATTAAAAATTTTTTGAGATCATTCTGAATAAGCGGGACATAGGGAATCCCATGTAAATTTTGAAGTAGTCAAATATTGGCTCCCCTAATTATTTTAGCTATTAGGATTTATTGAAGAGCACAATAAGTTCCACCCAAAATGAAAATTTGAGCATTTTTCAACCAACCAGTAAAGAGTAAACTGCCTAAATACTTCTGCAATGTAGTATCTCATTATGCACCCTGTATTCTAGAAATCAATAATAAAAACACCATATCGATTTATCAGTGACAATTTAGATCATTAATTTATAATGTCATTGCCAAAACTAAACAATTTTATACGGGAATTTCAAAAAGAATCCTCGCCGCATTTCTTTTTAGTTTACAGCTAATTCCAACACATGCACTCACAGTTACGCAAGACAATAAAACAAATTTGTCTACATTTAGAAATCAATTTATGACAAAAATATCAGGATTTAATCAAATGCTCAAATATTCCTCCATTAACTGCCAGACAATAACCCAAACGATTATAAAACTCATTTCTTACGTTGGCTAGTTGGTACATCGATATTCTGGCACATTCAGCGGAAATAGCATTCCTTAGCTGGTCTAAATTTTCATATTTTTTATTGGTATAAAGCTTAGTTTTTAAATGTCCCCATAGAAAACAATCGTTTGGCGAAAGATCCGGAGACCTGGCTGGCCAAGATATTGCGTGGTTCGGGCCTATGATGTCGTTATTAAATGCGTTGTTCAAGTATTCGCGCACAGCTCTGGTACTGTGTGCTGGGCAGCCTTCAATTTGATACCAAATCTCTTGATTTTCACGAGCAAGGTTGTTCAAAGCAGGCAAAATTTGTTCCTCTAAAAGTTCCAGAAAGTACTCCGCATTCAAATTTCGGTCAAGGAAAAATGGTCCAATGTAGTATAAACATGTTTTATCCATATATTGTTTAGAGGTTATATTATTTGTCTTTTTTGATTTATGTTATTAATAATTGTCAATGTTATCAGTACGTCACGTTTTGCGAATTAAAGCCTATTTCTTTAAAAGGTATTTTTATTACAATTTAATTCGCAAATAAATCATGGAAAAATACTTTAAACCTGATAGACTAGAAGCTGATCCAAATTCCACAACTGCAGCAAAAGAATTTAAGCATTGGTATGAAACATTTAGAAATTTCTTAGAAAGCACTTCACACAAAGAAAAATCACTTGAAGACAAAGATAAGTACATGCTTTTAATTAATTTTGTCTCATCCAATGTCTATGATTATATAAGTGAAGTAAAATCATATGATTCTGCTATAAAAATTCTAGAAAGTTTATATATTAAGCCAACAATTGAAATCTACGCAAGATACATTCTGTCTACTCGAAAACAACAAGTTAACGAAACTATTGATCAGTATGTACAAGAGCTTAAACTTTTGTCTAAAAATTGTAATTTTAAAGCTGTATCTGCTCAGCAAAACAAAGAAGATTTTATCCGTGATGCTTTTATAAACGGCATTATACAGTCTAACATCCGCCAAAGATTACTGGAATTTACTACCTTATCTTTAGATGAAGCTGTCTCTAAATCGAGATCATTAGAAGATTCTCAAAAACAAGCCGAATCGTATAACAATACAACATCAAGTTTTGCTAACAGTGCTTCATGTTCTAAAACTTATACATTAGAAGAAACAAATGTAGCTTCTGTTTATTCTAAGAATCAAAAATCTTTTCAAACATGCTATTTTTGTGGAAATGCTAGACACCCACGTTCCATGTGTCCGGCGAGAAATGCTATTTGTCAAAACTGTCAAAAAAGGGGTCACTGGGTGAAAATGTGCATGAAATCTACAAATTTAAACCAAACAAAACCCACTTCTGCAACAACTTTTGTAATAGCTTCATCATCTAAAACACCCATTACTCTTTCAAAAGCAGTAATAAACGTTTCTATCAATAACATGGATGCTAAAGCGCTCATAGATACTGGGAGTTCAGATACCTTTTTAAATCAGGAGTTTGCAATTAAACATAAATTAAAAATTGTTATAACTAAAGGGCAAGTTTCGATGGCTTCTATGTCCTGTTCATCAGAAATTAAGGGCTATTGTTTAGTAAATCTTCAAATTGAAAATGAAAGATATAATCAAATAAAAGTTTTAGTTTTGTCAGATCTTTGCGCGGACATTATTGTTGGTCACGACATTATGAAACAACATAAATCCATTGAAATATCGTTTGGAGGATCCAAATCACCACTTTCAATCTGTTGTGTAGCTGAAGCTAAAGTTGAACCACCATACTTATTTTCGAATCTTAGTGAAAATGTTTACCCAATCGCAACAAAATCTCGAAGGCATTCGGATAAAGATGAGCAATTTATTAAACAAGAAGTCCAAAATCTATTAAAAAAAGGGATTATTGAAGAAAGTATTTCACCATGGAGAGCCCAAGTAATAGTAACTAAAAGTGACAATCATAAACGTCGTATGGTCGTTGATTATTCTCAGACTATTAATAAATTTACTTTACTTGATGCCTATCCTCTTCCTAATATTGAGTCGTTAGTTTCAAAAATATCAAAGTATCAAATATTTAGCACAATTGATCTTAAATCTGCATACCATCAAATACCTATTCAAGAAGCTGATAAACCATACACAGCTTTCGAAGCAGAAGGTCGATTGTATCAATTTCGACGAATTCCATTTGGGGTCACTAATGGAGTTTCTTGTTTCCAAAGAGTGATTGATTCAGTTATTCAAAAAGAAAATTTACAAGGCGTATTTGCATACTTGGATGACGTCACAGTGTGTGGTGAAAACCAAAAAAAACCATGATATCAATTTACAAAAATTTTTAGATGCAGCTCAAAAATATGGACTTACTTTAAATAAAGATAAATGTAAATTTAATAAACAATCAGTAAATATTCTCGGCTATACTATCGAAAATAAAACAATGAAACCTGATTCTGATCGACTAAAACCTCTTTTAGACCTTCCAATTCCTACAGATTTAAAAAGTCTTCAAAGAGCACTTGGGATGTTTTCACATTATTCAAAATGGATCAAAAATTTTTCGGAGAAAATACGTGGCCTTGTGGATTGTAAGTCTTTTCCTATGAATACAGATTTAAATTTTGCATTTGAAAGTCTAAAAACTGATATAGCAAACTCCCTTCTGTGGACAATTGATGATAAAGAAATTTTAATTGTCGAAACAGATGCATCCGATTTTGCTATTGCTGCTACTCTTAGTCAAATGGGAAGACCTGTTGCTTTCTTTTCTCGTACCCTTACAGATTCTGAACGGAGACATTCTTCAATTGAAAAAGAGGCCTATGCTTGTGTTGAGGCAACTAAGGAAATGGAGACACTTTTTGATTGGAAGACAATTTAAATTAGTAACAGACCAGAAATCGGTATCATTTATGTTTAATAGTAATCATTCTAGCAAGATCAAAAATGAAAAAATAATGCGATGGCGTTTAGAACTTTCATGTTTTAAATACGATATCATCTATCGTCCTGGAAAATCTAATGTTGCAGCAGATACATTTTCAAGGATTTGTAACAGCATTACAAACACATTGTTTGAATTACACTCGTCTTTATCACATCCTGGTGTAACAAGAATGTACCATTTTGTAAAAATTCGTAATCTACCTTATTCACTAGAAGATATAAGACAAAATGACAGCTGCATGTCCAATTTGTGCTGAAGTTAAACCTAAATTTTATACAAAAGATGAACACAAGCATTTAATTAAAGCAACGGCACCTTTTGAAAGACTAAATATTGATTTTAAAGGTCCAATCCCTAGTTCATCCAAAAACTGCTATATGTTAACGATAGTTGATGAGTTTTCAAGATTTCCATGGGCTTTTCCGTGTACCGACACATCTAGTCAAACTGCTATAGAATGTCTAAATAACTTATTCTGTCTTTCGGAATGCCAGCTTATATACATTCAGACCGTGGAACCAGTTTTACTTCGAAGGAATTTATTAATTACCTTCATTCTAAAGGCATTGCCTCAAGTAGAACAACGCCATATAATCCCGAGGGAAATGGACAAGCTGAAAAGTACAACGGTACAATATGGAAAGCAGTTACTTTAACACTTAAAACTAGAAATTTGGACACTACTAAATGGGAAATAGTTTTACCAGATGCTTTACATTCTGTAAGAAGTTTATTATGTACAGCAACTAATAATACTCCACATGAACGTCTATTTAATTATCAACGTCGATCAACTAGTGGAACATCTATTCCTTCATGGTTACAGAGTTCGCAAAAAGTCTTTTTAAAAAAAGTTTGTTCGCAGAAGTAAATTTGACCCCTTTGGTAGAAGAGTTGACCTTATTCAAGCAAATCCAGACTACGCTTTGATCAGATATGAAAATGGAAAAGAAAGTACAGTAGCTACTAAACACTTAGCACCTAGAGGAGATGTTACTTTAGAACATAATGGAGAAAAAGCAGAAGATCATAATTCCAATTTAAATAACAAAATTCGAGTTCATCCGAGGACCTAAATCAATCTGTTAGTAAAGATGAAATGAAAATGATATGCCAACAAGTGATACTGATATTCTGAGAAGATCAACCAGATTAAAAAACAAACCACATTATTTACAAGACTATACAGAAAAATAGCCCCTGGGTGAATGTAGTATAAACATGTTTTATCCATATATTGTTTAGAGGTTATATTATTTGTCTTTTTTGATTTATGTTATTAATAATTGTCAATGTTATCAGAACGTCACGTTTTGCGAATTAAAGCCTATTTCTTTAAAAGGTATTTTTATTACATCCAAGGATATGGTGGCCGAAAATTCCCGCCAAAACATTATTTTTTTGTGGATATTGAGTCCTTGTCTCAACAAATCGATTTTGGTTTTCGTTACTTCAGTACCGGCAATTTTGAATGTTGGGTTCGTTGTTCAATGTAAAAATGCATTCGTCAGTAAGCAAATATTTTGTAAAAAACCTCTGTCAGTGTTTGTCCTCTCCATCATCTCAAAGCAAAATTCTATTGTTTACGTCGTCGTATTTCGTCTGCGTTTCTTAATTCTTGGTGTCTTTCGTACTTGTAAGCGTGGTATTTACATCTTTTTAAAATTCGAGATATTGTGGTGTGGTCTTGTCCAGTAATGTCCACCAGTTGTCTTGTGCTAATGTTTTCTTTGGCCTCCTCTACACAAAGTATCACGTCTAAATCCCTCTCGTTTTGTACAATTTGTCTCTGATTTTCACGTCGATTTTCTTCACATTTGCAATTACTGATTACTGTGCCTGTAGTTTCAAATTTTTTTATCGCCCGTTCTATTGTCGATTTACTTGGTATTGGCCTATTGGGAAAATAGGCTGCAAACATGTCCGCTACTCTTCGATAACTATTTCCCTGATAAAACCATTTTATAATAGTGATTTTTTCTTGATTTGAGTAGTTTATTATTTAAAAATGACGTGACATTGATCTGACAACTTGAGAGTAAGAGGTTAAATATAATTTTTCTGGTATTTTATTATAAACTTCTAATAATACAGGGCGCGTAAGAAGATAGGAGATTCGTAACTTATTTTAGCATTTATCTCTTAGCTGGCGGACTGAGAAGAGCTGACATTTGTACATGAATTCGGGTACGAACCGTCAACGCGAACACATCGCAGTGATAGTGCTCCTGAAATTTGGTTTTTGTTACTTTTTTTCTTTCTTATCTGCTTACTAACTATCCTTTACCTTTTATCCTTAGGTGAGTCTTAGATATAATAACATAAAAAAAGTTTATTAAATAAATAAAAACATGTTTAACCCCATTGGGGGGGGCTCGGACCCTCCCATTGATGAAAATAATTTTACGCGGCAACAAATACTAGAAATGGTTGGTGCTGTTGACAAAAACAACATTAACAAAAACAACCAAAATGAACAGAGCCAAACCCAACAAAAAAACTATGTTTACAAAGTAACTGATAAGGGCCCATTTATCGTTTATATTGAAGCAACAGAAAAACTAGGTTTTAATATTGGAAGGTACAATCATTTAAAAATTGCAAAGGAAATTATTAATTTAAAACTTAACTATGTAAAAAAAATTTTATCAAAAGGTAAAAATCGGATTTCTGTGGAGTTTACCAACTGTGAATCGGCGAATAATCTAATTAAGGATGAAAGATTAAAAGATAGGGGATATAAAGTGTATATTCCGTATAATTATGTTTTTTGTAAAGGCATAATACGTCAAATAGATCCTCAACTGGATCTAGAAGATCTTATTAAGGAAATTGAGTCACCATATAAAATAGAAAATGCTAAAAGAATGAATCCCAGGGTAAAAAAGGACGGAAAAACTGAATATGTACCTACAGGCACAGTCCTGGTCACATTTGAAGGAATAATCCTTCCCAAATTTATTTCTGTCTATGGTTTACCATTGCCAGTTATTACGTATGTTCCACCAGTTACACAGTGTTTTTCATGTTATAAATACGGACACACTAAAACTCAATGTAAGGGAAAACGAATTTGCCCCAACTGTGGAAGAGAAGATCATGAAGATATTGATTTTGAGTGTGAAACTAAATGTATACATTGTAAAAGCACTGAACATAAGGCATATTATAAATCTTGCCCTGAATTTATTAGACAGCAAAATATTAAAACGTTGATGGCTTTTGAAAATATTACATATATTGATGCGGATATGCAGATTCCTAAAGCAAATCTAAATAGTAGTGGATTTATTCCAAGCCCGCAAGAATTCCCAGCTATTACAAGTAGAACGGAACCTAACAGGATCAATGTTAATCAAAGACAGCAAGTTTACAACGAAAATAATCAAGGGAACAAAAGATCGTACAGACAAGCAGTGGGATCATCCCCAAAAAGAAAAGCAATTCCTAGTCAAGGATATGACAAAAATGCCCATAATAGTCAATTATTTTTCCCAAACTCCAGAGAAGACCCATTTAACAAAGACACCTATTCGACCGTAATTAGGCCTAGTTGCAGTGCCACGCAATCATCGCAAAATCATATGAACAATTTAACACAAACAAATAATGACAATGTAATGCAAGAAATATATTTTACTTATACACAATTCTCAGAAGCAGATAAACAAAAACTAAAAGATCTATTGTTTACTAGAGAAATAAGAAGAGATCGAGATAGACCGGACCCTCCAAAAAAAAGTAATCAGAACGTCTTAAAAATACCAACTTAAAAAAAATAAAAAAAAGTTACCCTATTAAATAAGATTATTAGTATTATAAATATATACATATATCAAAAATAGAAGATAAATATTATTTTAGCTTTTGGAAATGGATAACTATCATTTAAGAGTAATGCAGTGGAACATACGCAGTTTTTACTCAAATAGGGGTAACCTCATTAGTTTTATAGAGCAATATGATCCAGATGTTATAATTTTAAATGAAACTTGGCTCAAGCAAAATTATTCTATTGGCATAAAACAGTATAAAATCTATAGACAAGACAGAATAGATGGTTATGGTGGTATTGCCACTTTGGTTAAAACAAAATATTTATCTGAAATAACTACCAACTTCCAAACTAACACAGCTTCGTCAATACAATGTATAATAATCAAAATAGGTAATTTTAACGTTATAAATATTTATATTCCACCTACACAACAAATTACACTTAATTTTATGGAAAACATTTTTGAAGGGTTGGAAGGACATGTTATTATGATGGGCGATTTAAACGCTCATCATGAGTTATGGGGTAGTGATAGGAGAAACAATAATGGTAGGGTGATATGTGAATTTCTTGATAATTCTAACTATGTATTACTAAATGATGGAAGACCCACACGTTTGGGAAATCCTTATCAGAATAACAGTTCAGTCGATATAACTGTTGTAAATGAAACTCTAGCCCTTAAGTGTCAATGGAATGTACTGGACGATTGTGGAAACATTGACCATTATCCAACAATATGCACTATGTCATCCAATTCCCCATCGTATGAAGTAGATGTGAAAAAAGCTACACATAAACGTAATTTTGCAAAAGCAGATTGGCAAAGATATTATGATTTATTAACAATTGAATTTAGCAATCAGCACATGGACGATCTTGATTATGAAAAATTTAATAATAGCATGCAGGATGCTGCTGAAGAAACTATCCCCTACAAAAGTCACATTTACGGAAAACCTAGCAATCCATGGTGGGACGAAAAATGCTCTGCCCAAATCTTGATCAGAAAGAAAGCAATCGAAAATTTTAAATTAGTGCCCTCCTTAGAAAACTATTTACGTACCAAACAAATAATTGCCAAAGTTAACAGATTCCTTAAAAAGACAAAAAAAGAAAAATTTAGAAATTTTTGTGAAACTTTAAATAGAGATATGAGCGTAAGTTATATTTGGAAGACCATAAAAAGATTCTCAAATACTACAATACAAATTTTAGATACATTCCCCACCCCATTGATGGCTCAAGAGATTTTAAAAAAATACTCAAAAAATCACATAGTATATGAATTACAAATAAAATCCGTAGATCCAGTAAGCATAAAATATTTTACATTAAATGAAATGGAAGCTAGCCTGAAGGGAAAAAAAGACAAAGCAACTGGAATGGATAATATCTCGTACTCAATGATCAACAATTTACCTCCAATTGCTAAAAGAATATTACTTAACATTTTTAATAAATGTCTAGAAACCTCACTTATTCCAGAAGAATGGAAAAAGCAGTGCATCCTACCAATATTAAAACAAAATAGAGACAATAACAATCCGGATAATTTTAGAGCCATTGCTCTATCATCCTGCAATGGAAAACTATTAGAAGGAATGATAAAAAATAGACTTGAATGGATAATTGAAAACAAAAAACTCCTATCATACTTCCAAACAGGGTTTCGAAAGGGAATGGGTACAATAAATAATGTAGCATATGTATCCTCATTTGTTCAACTAGCATTTAGTAAAGGTGAAACAGTAGTGGCGGTATTCTTAGATATCCAAGCTGCATATGATAATATCAATATTCAATTACTATATAATAAACTTATTAACTTTGATATACCAACTGAAATTTGCAATTTAATTTTGAGATTACTAAACAATAGGGTAGTACACAGCATGGATAATCAAGGAGAAATTAATGGACCCATAATTACGTCAACAGGAATACCACAAGGATCACCGCTGAGCCCATTACTATTCAACTTATATATACAGGAGCTTTTCACACTAATCCCAGAGGACGTCACTCTGCTAGGATATGCGGACGATATGGCCCTACTTATCAAAGGGGATAATGTATCCAAAATGGTTGGACGAATTAATTCAGCATTAAACATTGTAAATAAATGGTTAAAAAAGAATGATCTGCAATTATCTAAGGAAAAATGTGAAGCAATCTGGTTTACAAAAGGTCATCGTAGAGAAATACCACCAAATATTACTATAGATAATAACGTTATTCAACTTAAAGACAATGTCAAGTACTTGGGAATAATCCTGGATAAGCATCTAAAATGGAACAAACAAATTGAAAATATGATAAACAAAGCTAAAAAGGGTCTTAACATTCTTAAAACTTTTTCTAAAGTATCATGGGGGGCAGATCCAAAATCCCTACACATGGCATTTAATGGTATAGTAAAATCACATTTGGATTATGGAGCAATACTGATAAAACCAACCTCGCAAAAAAATCTTAACAAAATAAATCAAATTTTCTATCAAGGCTTAAGACTTATTACTGGTTGCATGAAAAGTACACCTATAAACGCCCTATTAGCAGAAACATCTGAAATCGACATGGAATCCAGGAGAAAATGCAAGCTCAAAATTTGTTACAAAAATAAGTCAAATAAAGAATCACCCACTAATAAGGTTATTAGAAGATATTAAAAATCAAGTTCTACAAAAACTACCTATTGGAAAAATAAAGAAACTCCATATCTGGTGGACGCTTTAATTAACTTGCAACAATATGAAAATAATCTCTACAAAGAGAACACACACCCCTGCTTTGAACTGGATTATGAATTTCAGATAGAAAATCTTATTGTTATTGATCTAGAGTTAAGTAAATTAGAAACAAATACTGTAAGTAAATTCAGGAAAGCATGAGTAATATAGCCAAAAAACTATACATTAATTTATACGGATGCATCAAAAAATTAGAGGAGAGAGTGAATTGGAGTATATATTCCAAAATTTAACATCAACTATTCAGGTAGAGTAACTGATAATTTAAATATATGCTCAGCGGAAATAGCAGCAATAACAAGGCTTGTACCATTTGCCTCTCTGAGAATATACAGAAAGTTTTAATATTAACAGACTCACAAAGCGCTATCGACAAACTTAAACAAATGAAAATAGACTCAAATAATGATTATATCTCCTTACTTACAAAACAAATGATTGTAGAGGCCAGACAAAATGGCACTGATATTGTTATAGCATGGATACCTGGACATCTAAATATCCCAGGAAACGAGCATGTAGATAAATTAGCGAAAAAAGGCTGTGAATTAAGCACACCAATAAATCTAGAACTGACAAGGCCATATCCTTCACATCCTAAAAGAATATAAAACAAAAATTCGAAAAATCCTGGAAGGAAACATGTAAGAAGAAAGGAAAATGGTACGCAAGAATGGCACAAAATTTTCCATGGAAACCCTGGCATCAAAACCTTCATTATATAAACAGAAGGCATTTAACCACAATAGTTCGAATGAGAACGGACACTGTCAAACCAAAAAACATTTATACAAGATTGGAGTCCAAGATAGCCTTAACTGTGAGTGTGGTCAAGAGGAAGACCTTAACCACATATTCTTTACATGTCCAATAACATGATACTCAATACTGATTTATATACTGAAATAGGCAATAGTGGAATCACCCGCCCTTCGATATAAACATAGTTCTGCAATATTAATAATTATTTAATAAAATTACTCAACAGATTTTTAAATTATAACAACATTAAGGTATAAAAAGCTCTATAAATCCTGTCTTTTAATCCTTGGGAATAAATGTTATCCGAGGCGACATTTCGGTTGTGTAAGACGCTTCGCCGTCGCCCCGAAGCGTGAAAAGTGACTTCCCTTTGTTTGTACTGTCTGTCTTACTAATAACCAATTTTCTAAAACTAAACGGAGTATTTAAAAAAAAAAATCAAATAGTAAAAGTATTCATCAGTGAAATGTAACTGTATAGTGTATTAACTAATATAGTGTAAATGTCGGGATAACCGGGAGTTTAGCGCTCGCAATCCGGCTAATCCTACGGGCTAGTGCTGGTAAACCGTCCAGTGGACGAAAGCCAAAAATGAATGAAGAAGAAGAAGAAGACATTTGTACATTGGGTACAACTTTTCGTGCCCTTTAAAAAATCCTAATAATATTTTCTTCTAAAATAAATAGGGGAGCCAATATTGGACCACTTCAAAATTTACATGGGATTCCCTATGTCCCGCTCGACGGAGCAACACCCGGTATAGTAGAACCGGCAGAACACATACTGTGTTCGTGCCCAGCAATGGCACGACTAAGATTCGCAATCCTCGGCAATAACACCTTGTTGCCAGGGAAGGTGAAAGATCTCTCTCCCAACAGAGATTTATTAGGAGTGTGGACCTAGTGGGAGAAATATAAAAGGGTGTGGGCCACAATAGACCGATCTGTCGCGGTGGAAGGGTGTTATACCCATTCACTTTAAACCTACCTATACACATAGTAGCATAGGAGATCAAGAAATGTTTACTGTCCTGCCAGGTATATAACACCCAGATAGAGGGGACTTTTTTCCATAAAATAAAGTTTAAATTTCCTTTTCCCTCCCAAGTCTTAAATGGATTGGAATGGGTACAATTGTTGGATCCGTGCCACCATGTTATCCCCCATTACCTCAAGGCAAATGAGTATTAGTTTGTTTCATTCAATAATAGAACATTTTAAATCAATTTTTAGATAGATCGGGGTTGGTATACTTTCTTGTACCAAGAAAAAAAATGTTATTGGCGAAATTTTTGGCCAAAATCACTTTTTTGCTTAAATCTCCTTTATTACTTACTTTATTACAAATGTGTATATAACCTTTTTCATAGGGCTTATTAAAATGCATATTTTCTGTTTAGTACATTTTGTCGTAGCTCTTTTAGTTTTTGAGATATTTGCGTTTTTATTTTAAATTTAAATCTTTAATATCTCAAAAACTAAAAGAGCTACAAAAAATTCTATAAAACAAAAATAAGGTAGTTTTATTAGACCATGCTGAAGCATCAGTGGGGCTTTACATTGACTATAGTTCATAGGAATTGAAAAAAAAATCATTTATATCTCTTATTGGCCAGCTTTTTTGCGGTGGCCTCCCGGACTATTAGTGATCCTTCACTAAAACAATGATTTTCTTCACTCTACTCTACTTCAACTTCACACTGTAGATATGTTTCTTCTCTCGTACACTTTATATAATTATCGTGTTGTAATAGATGCTTTTCTAAACTGTTTTGTTTGTAGAATTCCATCTGGCATATCGAACAAACATGGGACTTAATGAATTTATGAGTACGTTGATGGCCCTTTTTGGGTTTTTTGTAGCAATATTTGTCATGTAAATTAAGGATTTTCCGAAAAAAAAAATACAGGATGACTAAAAAAATTTTTTTGCTGTATAATAATAAAATTTAGTTATGTATTTTTATTTTGGATGTTTGTTTAATATTAAACATGAAGGGGCCGAATTCAACAAAAAAATGTTATGAAAAGAATGAATACTGGGGGGGAAGGCTAGTTCAATGCATGTGAAAAACATTTTAATAAACGATCCTGAAACTTTAGAAAAAAATACACATTTTAATGTATTATTATTACCATATAGAGAAAACACAACCAGAAACAACAACACGATATAAGACATCAAAAGAATAAAATTATTTAACTCTTTGACAAAAGTCATTAATGTTGTTAAATTATTACAAAAGCAAGAAAAATTATCATTACAACGAATTTGACCTATTTCCCAGGGAAATAATTCCTAATTACTGTTACCACTGTTATAGCTTTGGCAACAGTGTTCATTTACACAGGGTGTAAATACTATGCTGCTCACGATTTCAATGTGCGATAGTGGAGCTCCAAGTCAAAAAAGCCAAAAACACACTGGGTCAAAAGTTAATTGTTTTCGAAATATGGCTTTTTAAAGTTTAAAAAAAATTGGCAACACCGCGCCCGTTTTATCGCAGCGAGTCGAACGTTTTTTGCGAAGTTTAACATATTTACACTTTTTTTTTAAGAGATGTTTATTTACATAAAAATTACTTCTTGCAATTTATTTTATTATTTTATTCGAAATTAAATTTAAGTAAAAAAAAAAAAAATAAATTATTGTATGGTTTTTATTTGTAATTAAAAAATAAATGTACTTACTACAAAATTAGGCTAAATATCCATTTTAAGAACACAAATTATTATGTTTTTAAAAAGCACTTTTTTATTTTCCGTGAAAAATAAATTTTTGGTCACACATCCATTTTCAAAACTCTTTGGTACACCAGCACTACGGTTGTCGTAAATTTATCGTATGGAGACTTGAAAGGTAAAAGGACATAAGCGACAATTTTTCACGTGAAATAAGCTGAGTTTTAGCTTTCTATCTTATAATTTATGTTGTTTGAGTATACCATAAATAAACCTAATTAAGAAACTAACTTGGAAATAGGTGATATTTACAAAAAAAATTGTACAAACAAAATAAAGTTACAAGAGTTTTAGACCTTGTGGCTTTTATTTCAAAAATATCAATTCTGCAAACAGTTATAGATGTGTTGAATATTCAATATTTTAACTTTAATTCACTTTACTATAAAGTTGACGCATTGTCGCTTATTACCATTTACCTTTTAAGCATCGATATCGGCATATTTTCCGACTTAAAAACAGACAAAATTATCGCCGCAGTACCCACAATGGCCCAAATGAAGACAACCGACATGGCTTCTGGGTAGCTCTGTTTTTAATTGTTTTTTAAATTTTTAACTGGGAAAAAATTATTAAATATATATATATATATATATATATATATATATATATATATATATATATATATATATATATATATATATATATATATATATATATAATGATAAGGTGTCTTGACCGACTAGTTAACTACGTTCCAAAAAACTTAATCCCGGGTTTTTTGGAAAAGAAACTCTTTTTAGCCAAAGGAAATATTCCTTTTTTTTTTGGCTACAATAGAAGTACAAGATCTTAGTAAAAAAAAAGTAAACATCTTTTTTTTTTAAAATTTTTCTTGTGTGCAAAGTAAGTAAATGCAAAATCAACATCCTGTATGGAACTTTAGCTAGTACACCCAATTAACATTATTTGGAGACTAATTATTATTTTTTAAATTTTTTTCTTATAAAAATAAAGGACCATCACGCGGTAATGACCTAAAAAAGTTACTTTTTTGATGTTAAACGTTTTTTTTCTCCCGGTTTTTTTTTTTAAAAAAAAAAAAAGAAAAACGTTTTTTTCCCCCCGGTTTTTTTTTGGGAAAAAAACGGGGAAAAAATTTTAAAATCAAAAGTAATTCGTATGGTCAGTTAAAAAATCTCCCCCGGGGTGGTATAGTAATCCTTTATTTTTGTGTAAAACACTAGCTCAAAAGTTCCATACAGGATTTTATTTTGACAACATTTAACTTATTTACACAAGGTAAATTTAAAAAAAATTTTTACTTTATTTCACTAAGATCTTGTACTTCTTTTTAGCCCAAGAAAAGGAATAAACATTCCAGAAAGCTTGGCATAGTAAAAAAAAGTTTTTTTTTCCATTTTTAAAAGCCCCCACAGACCGAACCCTCAAGATTTTAGGACTTGTTATATATATATATATATATATATATATATATATATATATATATATATATATATATATATATATATATATATATATATATATATATATATATATATATATATATATATATATATATATATATATATATATATATATATATAATATATATATATATATATATATATATATATATATATATATATATATATATATATATATATATATATATATATATATATATATATATATATATATATAAAATAATAATTCTTGAAACATATGTCATATGAACTTTTTGACTTGTTTTGAGCTCCACTCTCGTCCATTAAAATCGTGACCATCATACTTTTTACACCCCATATAGCAGCGTGTAAACAAAGTTTTTAAGGACGCTCGATTATGGGACAGTCCAAATGTATTACCAAAAATTTAGCAACATTGTTTTATGCGTCTATAGTGAAAACTATACCTTTTCACTAAAATGTTTCCTCGTGCAACATATAACAATATGTTTCTTTAACTCTTCGTGTGATAAGAAACATGCATTACACTTTGAACACAACAATTCCACTTGACTCTCGGTATCACTTCGATCTGAATAATTTTTTTTATGATTCCTCCGGCAGTAATTGCTTCTCTCACTCGATTGACACAATTCACACCAAAACTCATTCCGTCCGGAACGCGAACAACGATGTCCATTCAATTCTGATTGGAACCTAAAGCTTTTGTCACAAGCTTTACACCTAAAATAATATTGTGGCAATTAAAAGTTTCGACTGGCATAATATATGTAACAGAAGTACTGTACCACATTCTAAACCTAAGTCATCTCTTATTAAAAATTAAATTATACAGGGTGTAAAAATTATGATGCTCACGATTTTAATGTGCGATAATGGAGCTTGAAATGTAACAAAACGTTTATGACATTTGTGTCAAAACTTTAGAGATTTTTGTCTAAACAATATCAAAGTTACAAACTTTGGAAGCAATTATTTCTGAAAAGCTTAACAATTGGAAATTTTCGTCCTAATCGCTTATCAGTGGATTCATTTGCTAATAAAATAAACTAGCTTTTAAACTAGTGATGTAAGAATACGTATCCAAATTTTCGTTGAATCCGAATATTAAACGGATCCGTATATTCCGGACCCAGTCCGTAAATTCGAATACGTATTCGGTATCGAAACGGGAGCGGATGAATTCTTCCAACTGCCGGTTGATCGGCATCGACGCGGGCTCGAATATGCGATCGGATCCGTAATCATAGAAAAAAGAGTATCCGTAATCGTTACGAGCTGTCTTATAAAGATTTTTCCATTTGTCCCTGGATGGCGCTGCCCTTAATTAAAGCACTTTGGGCATACGTAAAAAACTTATTTTTTAAAAATAAATACTTATTTTTTAATGCGAAAAAATAAGTGCTAATAATTTCGTCACTCCCTCACGGAAACGTACTTTCTTTTATATGCTAGATAATAAAACAAAAAAAAAATAGAATCAACTTTATCCGCGTTACTTTTAATAAGACTTGACCTTCAGGCAAAAAACAGTATTGTTTACCTTTCGAGTTTAACGTAACCCATTTTAAAAAATTCAAAAACTTATAAATTAAAAATGCAGGGAAGGCAAAAAAGGTTACCTCAGAAAGTTATATTTTTTACATTTGACTTGCAGAGCTGTTGTTTTATATTCTTTGTTCCTATGTTGAAACGAATATTTGTTTCTATGTTGCCTTGCTATAACTATTAATAAAATAATAAAATTAAGTATACTGTTATATATTTTTAACCGTAACCTCTTATTTACCTCATCGCCGTTTAGTTTATTTTATATATTTTTTTAACAGAACAAACATTTTGATAGGCATAGCGAAAATAGAGAAATTTTTTGTAACATAAAGCGGAATTTGAAGCAGCTGCACCAACCCTGTTGATTACTTGCAACTGTCTTTGAATTCGTATCCTTTCCTCTATTCGCCCGCCGCACCGGCCCGTCCGGTATCAGCTGTGCGCGACTCCGCGCTCTATATTTACGGTTGCCTATGTTATAAGGACTTCTTATGGATACGTATTCACATATTGAATCCGAATCTCTCTTGATTCCGAATACGTATAATCCGAATATCAAAAGGATACGGAAATTTACATCACTATTTTAAACGTTTCAATGTACAAATTAAAAAAAAATCCCTCAAATAAAAATGTTAAAAACAGTTAGCATCAGCGGAACCCAAAAGCCTCGTGTAGTCGTGCATTGTGCGTACTGGTGGCGATATGTTTGTCCTTTGTACGTCAAAATGTTTTTAATTTACCGCGAGGCAAACCAAAATGATACCCTAGCAGCTCAAATTTACCGTGAAAAATAATGGATATTCAGCTTAATTTTGTGGTAAGTACACCATTATGTATATAAACATCTCTTTAAAGAAAGTGTAAATATGTAAAACCTCGCAAAAACGTTTACGTTCGATGCGGGCGCGGTGTTGCCAAATTTTTTAACTTTAAAAAGCCATATTTCGAAAGCAATTAACTTTTGACCCATGTGTTTTTGGATTTTTTGACTTGTTTTAAGCTCCACTATCGCCCATTAAAATCGTGAGCATCATACTTTTTACACCCTGTATTTAAAAGTATAAACACTAGTATATAGGGTGTCCGGAAAAATGTGGTAAACCTCCCGGATATGAAAAAAAAAAGAATGTGTATAAAGAATACTACAAGTTTATATAAACTTTTTTCATATAGGCCTTCTCGTCAAAGATATTAGCTTTAAAGAAGTCCAATGGAATTAAGTTTTTATACATAATTTTTTAATCACCAGGTATATTTCAATTCTATTTTATTGGGATATAATAACAAGTAAGACTCTTTAAATTGCTATAAAAGTTTTTTCGAACTCTCTTCCTCCCTCTTCTTAGGTAAGATTAAATCTCATTGTTTTCAATAATAAAATGTTGTTAGAAAAAGATCAGTTACACTAAAACTCACAGTTTGACGTAAATCAATAATTTTTATTCTTTGGAAGAAAAAAGTGGGCTCAATGCAGCTATTATAATACTCCTCCTCGGGATTACATAATTAATGAATGACCCCTTATTTCTGTGAGGTTGAACATGAAAGAGACATTTTCTCCTGTCATCAATATAATAATTTTAATTAAAAGTTCATTTTTTTAGTAGTTTTTTTAAATTGTGTTATAAGGTTTAAAATTGGCTCCGTAAAGTCTAATTAACTCGCGAGCAACATTTGATAGGAACAAAGATGTATCTTTTATCGAAATATCCCAAATACATGATGTAATAAACAGACGTTTTTTTAAAAACGGTTAGGATTAGCGTCATGATTAAAGGGAACTTAATTTTTAGTCAAAAGTTAAATGTTTGTAAAAGCGTTCTTATCAACACAGAAAAAATAAGGGATCATGAGTGTCAAAGCTAGTCCGTCTCTGAAGCCGTGAGTAATTCACAACACTTTCTTTGATAGTAATTGAAAGAGTCTTACTTGGTATTACATGTTATTAAAATAAAACTGGAATATACCGGGTGGTTTAATAATTATATCCGAAATACTTAATTCCATTGGAGGTCTATACGGAAAAAGTTTATATGAACTTGTAGTATTCTTTTCTCGTGTTTTTTTCATATCTGGGAGATTTTACACATTTTCCCGGACACCCTGTATATATTTTTTGAAAATACATGAAGACAGTCTTGTCCTAGAGAATAAAATTTTCTATTAAAATGGTACCTTGTTAGGTTGATTTTTTAAAAATTATATAGCATTTTTTATTTGTTTTCTGGAGCAAGATACGTCGGTATGCCATTGCTTTACAAAAAGAAAGGCAGACGTCAAAACCAAGCTAAAAGTATTTCCAATAAAATTTGACAGGGATATAATTTCATGAATTTTACAACTCAATAATCAATTTTTGCTTTTCTTTCTTTTGTATCAGATTATTCTATATTTTTAAAACAGAAAGTATTTTTATCTGAGCAAAAAGTTGTTTAGTAATTTTATTTTAAAAAATATTTTAACAATATATGAAAACTTCTAGTTCATAAAAATGACGATTTTTGCATTAAGAAAATATTTTTCGTGTGTAAATGTATCTTTCATTAATTATGTAAGTGCCTTTAGTAGATCAGAGAATTGATTAGTGCAAAAAAAAATTGACACAAGTATGTTCAAAAATATTTTTTTTTTTACAAGGGGCAGCTAAAACAAAACGCTCTTAATTTGAAAATCACTCATAATAGGCGTCCATGCTATTTGCTTCCTAATAAAAATTACAATTTTGACTTACATAAACACTACATTTTTATTATCATCTGACACATCGTGCTTTTTCCTAAGATGATCTCTTAGAATCTGACCATTGGGAAAGTATACCATGCATATTTGACACTGCTCCATAGTTTTCCGATGTATCCTTTGTATATGATCTAAAAGACACCTTTTGTTGGAAAAGTAAAAGTTGCATTTTTCACATGATAAATCTTGGTTTTTTACATTTAACAACTCTGGAATTTCAAATTCACTTTCTGTTATATCAGTCATTTGATCATCTGTATCCATCCTTGTTGGCGTATGTTCTTTAAAACTTGTTACACTTTCCATTTCCCTTTCTCTAGTTACCTCTTGATAATTTAGATTATTTTCCTCACATGAAAGGGCTTCCTCTTCTTCCTCCTCACCTAAATATACAAACAGTTACAATAAAAATAATGATAAATAAAATAAATAAAGGCTTACTAAGTACAGCAGGCAGGGTTGGTAAACATTTAATTTTTATAAATTGATAATTATAGATTGTTTTCTTCAAAAAATCAAGTAGGGTATCCACACTGATTAAAATCACGACTTTAATCAGTATGATTTTTAAAAAAAGAATCATAAATAATTTAAAAAATAATTTTAAAATTTTAACACTCAAAATGTAATTGTTCATACAAAAAATAAAACCCGGACGCATTTTTAGGTGGTTATGTTTTTTCTCATTTTTAATGGTACAAATAGATTTTTTGGGCCACTGATTTCAAATATAATATCAGAAATTACATTTGAGGGCTAAGAAGGGCTAAATTCACCCTTTTTGACCCCAATAATTTTAATAATTCTTCTGTTAATGTCATGTGTAGAAAGTTCAATGAGATTCAAGCTCATTGTGATATTTTTAACATTAGTTTAAATGAACTTAGGAATATAATTGTAAACATAAATTAATTAGGATAAAATAATCTGTTGTTAGGTTAAGCTTTATTGTATTATATTGTATTTTCTTCTCCTACTCTATAATAGGGTTTCCCAAACCTGCAGAGTTTGTATTAAATAAAATGAAATAAATAAATAAATAAATAAATAAACCCCCAAAAACATATATTTCGCTAAAAAAAGTTTTTCCCCATTTTTAATGGTACATATAGGGTTTTTGGGTCACTAAATTCGAATATGATATTAAAAATTACATTTGAGGGCTTTGAAGGGCTAAATACATCCTTTTTGTACAACACATATTCCTAAAAAATACATTTTGCTAAAAAAAAGTTTTTTCCCATTTTTAATGGTTCATATGGGTTTTGTTAAGGCACTAAATTTGAATATTATATTAGAAACCACATTTGAGGGCTAAAAAGGGCTAAAACACCCTTTTTTACACCCCACACTTCTAAAAAATTACCAGAAAAACCTTTTTAATCCAATAATTAATTTAAACAAAAAAATATATATATGTAATTATAGGGTAATTGGACGACTTGGTAATTTTTTTCTTCATACTGACCATGTTGCTCAAATATTTCATTCAAGAGGGTTGGTGATAACTGAAACTTAGATGGTGGAAGACCACCAGGTCTTGGCATTTCTATGGCCTTTCCCCTTATTTTCCATAGCTCTAAAACTGCTATTTGTTGCATAAACAGCTTTGGCTATTTGTCTGTCCAATTATTTTTTTTTTATCTTGTTCATTTCACACAAAAAAAGAATCCAAATGACCGCTACTTCCACTATTTTCACATCCACCTACACTTTCCTGTTTACAGTTATCCCTTCTTTATTTCTTTGCCAGCTGGATAATTTTTCTCTGGCTAGTTCCAGGCTGTGACTGACAAAATCCATGAAGAGTGTCAAGACTACTGGTGATATCACTAGTTTCACTTTTGCAGGTTTTCCAATGACTTTTTAGTCTGTCCACCTTGCAATTCTTTACCACACTTTTTACAAACTGCTCTCAACCTAGTTTGCCCACCACTTTCTTTTTTATAAAATGCTGCCAAATAGTAATTTTTTTTTTACTCTGGCTTGTCATGAGTCCAAATGTTTTGATAGATTAACCGCTAAAGTAAAAATATTACTGATAACTAAAATAAGTGCATATTTTATCTAGCCAGGCGTTTTCTGCCAGTTATTACAGGTTTCGACAAAAGCGCAAACTTGCAACAACTACGTGAACGAAATTTGCATCCCAGTTTTGCTTCGTATAAATAAATAAATAAATAAATAAATATACTCTGTAAAACAACTCTGTCCACAAAATATCTTTTTTGGTTTAAGTGGAAGTAGGGCTGTGTTGAGCCGAGTAATTCCATTTACTACAATACAATACAAGGTCAAACCATTTTAAATCTTACCTACCTATTAAAAGAGTTTCATTATCTGATGACACATAAACATCATCAACAACCACATTCTGACCATCATTTTTTACCGAATTTATTACAGTGTTCAAAATACTCTTTCTTGTCGTCTCTGGCAGCTTATTGTCCATCGCATTACCTCCCGACAATAAATTTAAAATAATGCTTTCTTTCACTTCAATTTCTTTAGCATGTTGTTCCTTTAGCATTTCATAAGTTGTTTCACATTTATCTTTAAAATTGATCGAGATATCTAGTTCATGTTTACACAAGAGGCATATGTACTGAGGTAGGCCGTCATCCTGGCTAATCTAAGGTAAATATTTAAATTATAAATTAAGTAATTTAATAATAATTTTGCTTTATTGTCATATAAGATTATACATCTTTTCGACATAGCAGAATCAACTAAAACTATGATAATAACAAAAAATAATAACAAATTACTGTAGCTCACTCGTAAAACATCTTCCGCTTCCTTTAATCGAATTTTCAAAAGAAAAGAAACATGCTTGTAGAACACCACTCGGAATAGCAATAAGATGTTCATATATGTACTTATAAATATACATTGTGAAGTATAAACGTGCTAAACTACTTTAAAAATCCTAAATTAAAAAAAGGAAATTAATGGAAAAGAAAACTTACATCAACACAGGCAATAGCGGCTATATTTGAGGCCGTTTCTTCTATTTCAAAAATGTTTGTTAAACCATTTGATGCCAGGCATATTCTACAACATTCCATTATTTTAAAACTTCTGTGCAAATGTGATTATTACACAATTTAATAAATTTTTAATGGATATTTAATGTACAAATTCATAGGACTTTTGTTATGATTTGGATAAAAAGAAGAAAATTCGTGGTTATATTTGTGACAGTAGGGAAGCTGGCTTGCTTGTTTCGGTGTTGCTACCTGACAATTGTTAGCTGGATACACCGTAGAAGGCTTAGCAAGAAGCTAAGCGACCCTCTAGCATTGGTTACATTCTTGAAGCATATGCCTAGTAGAGGCAACCCTGTCTTTTGGTTGTGCGAACAACCGTGCGAGAGGTAAAAAAGAATAGGTTCGTAACCTTTTTCTCTCGTTCCAGGTTCTAGAATGCTGATTGGTCTGCCGAGAGGAGCCGGACAATCAGCACTAAGAGCGAAGCATATACCTTCCTGCCGACCAATCAGCACGTTGAAGCAAGAGAAAAAGGTACACCCATTTCTCTTTCTCTCTCGCACGCTTGTTCTCATAGCCAGTTGGCAAGAATGTCTCTAGTACAGAGGCAATCATCAAGGACTGAATATGCCCATATTTGTGGCTGTCCTTATATTGAAAAAATTGTAAAATAGCCATTTTGTGTATGGTTTCCCGTGAAATCGTAAAGTAAATAATTTAAATTAAAACCAAAAATATACAACATAAAACTAACATTTTTTTATGGGAGACCTTATTTATTAGTTAGTTTTTGAAAGCGTTTAATTTTTGTTAGGAATATAAATCGCCACCTAGTAAACGTTCACCTAACTATGTCCTTTTGTAATGAACGACGGAGAAGTTTTCTAGTTTGTTTTGTTGTGCAATTCATTGATTTGTGGGCAGATGGCGCCACCAACACTAAAGAGAGCGTAGCGTGGCGATGGGAAAAAAAAAGTGTGTGTTAAAGTGTAGCCACAAATTACTTGTGGTAATTTGTGGTGTAGCTTTGTAAAACAATTTGTATTTATATTATGAAAAAGTTGTCAATAAAAAGGCATTCTTTAAGAAATATTTTATTAAATCCCATAACCCACAACCTTTACCAATTTTTTGTGATACGTTTTAATCAAAAGCATTTTCTATTTGTTTTTAGTATAGTTTATCCAAGCTAACATTTTTGTATTGGCTTACATGTTCAAAAACAAAAATTACTAGATTCAACCATTCAACGTCAAAATCAGCTGATTGGCGTAAATCGCCCAGTAATGGATTAACGGCGTTTCAATTTTTGTATTAAATTTTTTCTTGTGTTTGGGTGTGTTATTTCGTGTTTTAAAGTAATTAGTGAGATTAGAGATTACTCTGCAGTGTTTTTATTTTTTTTGTGTGGACTATTTGACATTTTTTATATTTAATAATTTATTTTATTTTGAACTAAGTTTTTATTTTTATTGGTTTAAGAAAAAACACTAGAATAGATATTTTTTAGTGTATAAATCACAATGATTACTGTAATTCCAGTTTGGAAAAGCTTCGAAACCCACTTCAGAGCTGTGATGAGTCGGAGGTAAGAAAATATAACCTAATAAATATTTTTTGAAAAGTGATGCTATCAGAATAGTGATCTTGCAAAACGTAAAATAAC